>JAHBBA010001256.1:0-186085 GCA_018806925.1 Skeletonema costatum
TAGAGAGTAGTGCTGGCGGTCGTCTCACAGATGCCTCATCAGGTCACCTACGACGTTGTAGCGACGCCGATACGACCAAACAATGCTTGAGCCGTGTAAAAGACGTGTCTATACCATCATGGCCAACTATAATGGGTCACTAGAAGCTGTTGATTGTCATATACTGCTTGATTGCCTGCCCCTCGCCAATTAATGACCATGACGGCGCCGCCGGCGCTGCACCGCGGTGATACAATACAGTCGGATTCCAAGCAACGATGGTGCAAGGACTACTCTGCCATATGCCCGCCCAGTAGAGATAGTCTGGAGAAGGAACAACAGCTCAAACCAAAATATGTCCAAGAGACGAAGACCTTCGGAAAAGTTTCTGGCAACCAATGGCATCTGAGATGCGCTCGCCAGGAAGATTCTGTTGATGACGATGGTGACATCAGCATCAGTGAAGCATCCTCTTCCGAAAATGAGGAGGAGGACGGGGACGATGACGACATCAGTATTACAGATCAAATACCTCCGCCTGTACTTGTCCAAGAGGATGAAGAACGTGAGGAGCACTGTCTCCGTGGGGCAACAAATGCAAAGCCAAACAGAATATTTGGAGAGAACTCGACAATAAAGAATCTAGTATACATCTTATGACCGTGGAGCAAATCCACCAACGATGGGCACAGAAGTATCCATTGACAAGATTCAAAAATACTTTTGAAGCTATGAAGACGCAGAAGAGAATACTACCAGGATGATGGTATTGAACCGTGGAAGACGTCGACTACAACAAGCAGAGCATACGATCTTCTATTCAACCTTTTTATGGATAGGGAGAAAACGAAAGTTCACATGATGACAGTTAGTGGAGCAACTGATGGATTCTCACGATTGTTTCAAACCATATGGCATCGAAGATTTCAAAGGGTACATAAGAGATGTTGACAAACGCAGAGAGATGAAGAAGAAAAAAGCACCCAAGGAATGAGCTCACCAACAAAGGTGTTCCTTTCTGGGATGTTCATCATGCAAAGGATTGTTTGGAAAAAGATGTTGATGGCAAACAACTTAGTGTACTTCCTCACTGTGCTCACAATATACTTTTTGTTACGGCCCCATAATGGTTCCATGAAACGCTTCAAAGAGTCTCCTTTCAGAAAGTTGCAAGTCATCATCAGTCTCTGTAATTATCGTTGGATGCGTATCCTGTAGGTCTTCCAAACTGGCACTAGAGATGATGGTGCTACACCATAAAACGATTTGAATCTCTCTACGTTTTCTTTCACCATAACTTGTTTCAGACTGGTCTCATCATAACCAACGAATCTCAGACCATCAAACAACATCGACCTGGTAGCGATTTCCTCTCTCCAGAGCGCTTCGAGGTGGTGTCATGCTTTTCACTAGTCTATTGTCTCTGCTGCGTGATTCTTCTGTCTTGTGGACATCATAGAGAGATAACCATCAGGCGGAGGTGTGCGACGGGGGCGGCCTGCGACACAATTCTTTGCTGAGCTGACATTGGAACCCGCTTTTCTATCGTCTGATGCATTCCTTTCTTCTCTGCAATCAAATGATGATAAGGCATCCTCTCCCGAAACAAACATGGAGTTTCGTCCTCGTTTGATGTTGAGTTGAAGTAGGAGACTTCTTCCCGATCTCTGGTGGCTTTTGATGATGAGGATGAATTAACATCCACGTCATCAGGTGAGCTGGCTGTCTGGGTATGGAGGAAAGATCGGCGGCTGAACATTATTCAGTATTGTATACCATAGGAGTAAGGACGGACATGATCATCATCTAACATCTGATGGTTTATGTTTGCGTTTGGCGAGAGGTGATTCTTACCCTGAATTCTTACCCTGCGCAGGGTAAGAATCGCAGGGTAAGAATTCTTACCCTAGGGTAAGAATTTCTGGGTAAGAATTCTTACCCTAGGGTAAGAATTTCAGGGTAAGAATTCTTACCCTGCGGAAAACTACTTTCTCGTAAGAATGATTATTTAGATCTAAATCATTCTTATTTAGATTTGAGTCATTCTGTTGCAGGTCACCTACGATGTCGTAGCGACGCCGATACGCTATACTATTATGGCCACCTGTAATGGGTCACTAGAAGCTGTTGATTGTGATTGGCGCAAGTCTACGTTTCTTACGAAATATTGCGATTAATAGCAAATACTGAACACAATGGGAATAGATGGACGCTAAACAGGTTCCATGGAATGTTTCCCCCCCCATCATGGTATATATGTGTCTGCCATTCCTACATTTTAGTTATTCCTATTTGCAGTGCTGATTTCTTTTAGTAAACATACCTTTCCTCTTATATTTGGTTTGTATGATTCTTTCTAGAAGATCTTGACATGCTACATTTCTTCTCACTACGAAGCAGTTGCAACATCAAAACAGATACCATTTCCGCTTCCACTGCACACTTCATTGATAGTCCAGAACACCAATGAAGTCATTATGAAGAGAACCTAAGTATAACTTTCCATCTGGACCCTCCGTGACTCCTGTGATCACTGAGATATCGACCCCTGTAGGATCCTGATATATTTGCTTAACGCTAGGTTTGCTGAATTCATCTCCTCGGTGAACGATTGCGACTCCTCCGTAGGGCTTGGCATCTGGGGCAAGCCCACGAGGAAGGAGCATCAGGATTGTTCTAATCAACCTACTCAGAATTGCAGGTCGTATCGCGAATAGTGCCTTCAATTCAGGTGTGGCTGGTGCAGGCATTGCAACGAAGCATAGTGAGCTATCAAATGAACAATCAATGCCATCTAGAAATCCTGGAAATTCCGTCAATATCGTTTCAAGCTGTCCCTCTTTTTCTCCGGTCAAATGGTACTTCATCACCTTGCCTTCGAAAGTAGATGTAAAAACAACAAAACTCTCTTGTGCATCCACTGCAACGCCATTTGCAAAAAGTGCACCTGACGCAATCAAGTCAACCTCTCCAGTCTCAGGCTTGTATCGTAGCAATCTTCCACTTTTCAATCCCCTAATACCTTCAAGCTTAGAAGGGTACCATATGTCCCACTTTCCTGTTTTTAGATCGCGATCTAACTTGACGTCAGTTGCGTCTGAAAAATAAACATGTCCAGTTCTCGGTCCGATATCTACATCATCTGCGTAAGTCACATCAGACCATGATCCATCTTCTAATTGGAATCTTGATGCTACCAACTCCACAACAGGCTTGGGAGTTCGATCTAGACAAATTCTACGTAAACCTTTCAATATGTCAGCGAAGTAAAGACAGCTACCGCTATCAAATTTTCCCCCAATCGACCGACCAATGCCAAGATCTGCAACTTCTGAAACTTTCGCTGTCATGATCGATGCATCATCATCTCTTTTTTGCCTAAAGTCAGTAATGGAAATTAACTTGGATTGTTCTGTCAACGTGTACATGGTACCATTGTTATCAAATATTAGAGTTTCAGGACCAACCATAAGACCTGGTAATCCCTCTTCCTCCACTCGTTCGTAAATTTTTGTCAGCTTCCCATTAGACAGACGCAGAGAAACATTCGTTGGATCCATTGGTGGACCAGAATGGCGATTGCTTGGAGCCAAGTCGACAGGGCGACCATGAGGAAACTGTTTTGAGAGGAGTTGATGTATGCCTACAGCAGCGAAGATGACTGAGACGAACCCTATGGGAGATACTGGAATCTGTGCTTTTACCATTTTTGCATTAAAATAACCACAATATAATTAATGATGTATCCACGATGGTTGGTGGAGCAAAAAATCTTTTTGTTATTGTCTTCGGCGGCCGGCGGAGGAGATTTTATCACCAGTAGGATTGCAGGTGAAGGTGGCAACATTACTGGTGCCATGGTGGATCATGCACGGTGGATCCGCGCGGCTATTTTTTTAGGGTTCTCATCGGAAGAAAAATGCGGGAACACGTCTGACCATGATCCGCTTTTTTTCCGCATCCCTCTCATCGCCATGATTCATTTGCCACAGTCTACACCACTACACTCGGCAAAGCGCCAACTAACCAACCACTAAACAACAATGACCCGTACCATCCTCATCGGCAAAGCACGCCGAATCACTCTCGATGAACTCGCCTCCATCGCCACCGGCTCTGCCAAGTTGGAAATGCAGCAGCAACAAACCGACGAGGAGGCGGCGGAACAGCCACAATCGATGGCGGATGTAGCTTCTGCCCTCCAGAAACTGTCATTAGATACCTCTTCAAGTGGAGATTTGCTATCTGCCGAGGCAACCATTGCGTCGCTTACTCTATTGGCGTTGACAATTTCGCAGGGTCGGATTATTCGAGGAGATTGTGCTGCGAAACTTTCTTCGGCTATTGTCGACATTGTGAACAATGTGCTTGAAGGAGGAAGTGGGGAACCCATTCGACTACCATCGAATGCTGATGGATTCACTACCAGTGTGAATGAGTTGGTAGGGGGAGAATTGGCAATTTTGGAGAATGGACCATATTTGGAACGGTTGATTTCGATTGCCAGGATCTCGTTGTGTCTGAATAAAGCACGTACGCTCTCCTCCAAATCCATCTCTGATCCTATTGCATCCCTTTCCATTGAGCGTTTGGGCTCTGCACTCTCTATTGACTCATTCTCTTCAACTAACTATGATGAGCTTCGCCCTCACCGCGGTTGCATCGAAAGTGCCTCAGTCATTCGTGCCTGTTTGCAAGGATCTACAAATGTCGCTGCCAATGAAAAGAATGTGACGCCCAGTTCGGATGATAGCTGCAAGTATGCCAAGTTAACTCCTCAATACCATGGTCCAGCTCGAGAATCTATTACTGGTGCGTGTAAGACTATGGAATTGGAAATGAATTGCTCAGAGATGAATGGTTCTGCTTCCTTGGATGATACTGTGGCAATGTTGGCGGCGAAGAGTGTCTTGGAAAGCGTGTTGACGTTGGCTACAGGATCATCGATGCGATGCGGAAGTAAAACCGACACTACGCAAGCATTGAGCGCAATGTGCAACTTGGCAGAAGTGGCACCATCTTTGGAAACTGCTGTTGTGACTTTACAGAATAGTCTTGAGAGCGAAGCAAAGATGGGCTGTGTGTTCGTTGCTGATGAACTAGCAAAGAAAGAAGCTGAATTGAAAGCCAAAGAAGAAGAGAAGGCCAAACGCACTGCAGCCCGTGGTACCAACAACAATCCCAATGCTTCTGGTGGTGATGGCAAAGATGAATTTGCTGGAATGTCAGAGGCGCAGAAGGCCAAAATATTGAAGAAACGCGCAGAGAAGGAGGCAAAGGCAGCTGCCAAGGCCAAAGCGAAGAAGGCCAAGGCTGCTGGTGGAGCAGCTGCACTAACTTCTATCTTTGGTGCTGGTATCGCTGCGATTTACCCATTGTTGAGTACAAAATCAGATCTTGGAGATGAGGCACTCGTTTCAGAGCTAGAACAGGCGATCGAAGCCTTGTTATCTGGAGGAATGCAACGCAAGCCCAAGGTTGCTAAGGGTACACGCGACTACCTTCCGGAACAAATGGCTATCCGTGATAAGGCGTTCACTATTATTCGACGAGTGTTTAAGCGTCATGGAGCTGTTGAAATTGATACGCCTGTGTTTGAGTTGAAGGAAACCCTAACTGGAAAATACGGGGAAGATTCCAAACTCATTTATGACCTGGCTGATCAAGGTGGTGAGCTGCTGGCGTTGAGGTACGACTTAACAGTACCCTTTGCTCGCTTTTTGGCTGTCAACGCTGTTGGGAATATTAAGAGGTTCCACATTGGAAAAGTTTACAGGAGAGACCAACCGCAGCTATCCAAAGGACGTTATCGCGAGTTTTATCAATGCGATTTTGACATTGCTGGTGTGTATGGAAGGATGGTACCTGACTCGGAGTGTCTAGCAGTTGCATGCGAAATCTTGGACTCCTTGCCCATTGGAGACTTTGGTATCAAGTTGAATCACCGCAGATTGTTGGATGCCATTCTGGACTTGTGCGGTGTTCCCGCTGATAAGTTTAGGACTATTTGTAGTGCAGTAGACAAGTTAGATAAGGAGCCCTGGAGCGAGGTCCGCCGCGAAATGGTCGAAGAGAAGGGATTGTCTGGCGATGTCGCAGACAAAATCGGAGAATTTGTTGTGCTAAAGGGAAAGCCCTGGGACTTGTACAACTCACTAATGGAATCCAAGAGTTTTGGCAATCACAAGGGTGCTTCGGAAGCAATGGAAGACCTGCGAATCTTGTTTGAGTATTTGGAAGCCATGGGCAAGCTCAAGTTTATCTCGTTCGACTTGAGTTTGGCACGCGGATTGGATTACTACACTGGCGTGATATATGAGGCAGTATGCATGAATGGAAACACGCAGGTAGGAAGTATTGGAGGTGGTGGCAGGTATGACACACTCGTGTCTATGTTCCAAGAAGCTGGTAAAGTTACACCCTGTGTAGGTGTGAGTGTTGGTATTGAACGTGTATTCACTCTCATGGAGGAACGCCTTCGTCAAGAGCAAGGTGGATCGATCAAACAACCAAACGTTACAGTACTAGTCGCATCAGCGGGAGACAACATGTTGCGTGAACGTATGAAGCTAACAAACGTCTTGTGGGATGCCAATATCTCTGCTGAGTTCAGTCAACAGGAGAATCCCAAACTCAAATTTGAGATTGCTAATGCTTTGGATAGACAAATTCCTTTCATGGTTATTGTTGGCGAAGAGGAAGCTAAGCAAGGAAAATGCAAGGTTAAGGATTTGAACGCAAGAACTGAGGATACTGTAGATGTAAGTGACCTAGTGAAGACGCTGCGTTCCAAGGGTGTTGTTCCAGTTGGATGTGAGTTCGCAATAGAGATGCTGAACAGCGAAAGTGATTAAGTAGTGATAGCTGCAGTGAACAGTAACAGCTAGGTACCATTTGCTGCATTGTATATTTGTGTGGTGTATTCTTATTTTATGTACATGATGCTAACAATACTCTATCAAGCCAATTGCAATAGAAAGTCAAGCATTTCTTCATCGTAGTCTTCTCTTGTCTGCACCTTGATAATCTTGTTGTCTTCTAGTGTGAGAATGTTGTGAACGATGGTATTCTCTTGTTTATTCACTACTTGAAACTTTACATCTACCACCTGTAAACCTTCTTCTCTGAAATGTATCAACGTTATCTTGGATCCAAGTGAAAGATGAATTTTATGGAGATGTTCGATCTGGCTTCGATTGATTGGATAGCCACCATACTCAGTACTCTGAACATTACCATGGTATATCGCATTAAACGATTCTCTTGCACGGTTAGCTGCTTGTCCATCTTTCTTCTCTCCATCAAACATCGAGAGGTATTGGCGATATTGCTGCTCGAAAGTTGTCATGATAACTGGCGTCGAAGAGGATCTTCGTACCATCACCTTCTTCCTCATTGATGATGGCTCCTCACAATTATGAGAAGTCCGTGTCATGGTTTTGATGACATAAAGAAGCAAGAAGAAGTGGTCGTTCAAGCGTAAGTAACTGCTCTTGCTTGTTATCATCTACTGAGTACAATATGATGTGGAGGCAGCGCAGCAAGCATGGATGCATGGTGGGGACGTCAAGATCTTGCTTGCAGCTTGGTAAAATGTTCAACTGAGAAGACTTGCGCTGGTCGCAGTGACACATCGGTATTGATCCAAGATGATTGTCGGGAGTCCTCTTTGAATGAAATTACACAAGAGAGAAGAGAGAAGAGAGAAGAGAGAAGAGTCGATTTGAGCCTTCCGCATTCCGCAATACGAAGTGAGCTGAGGGAAGAGTCGAGGATACAATAGTGCTCTTCCCTTAAATATGTAGAGGGATGCAATTGGGCTCCATAGTTGTCAAGTTAATATAGTGCATGGCAAAGTTGCTCGTTTCAAATGCAAAGCCAAATACTTCCAGCCTTTGCCTTAAGGTAACTCAGAGATGATTGAGGAAGAGGTCGAGAAAGCAAGAGATTTCCTGCTCAATATGATATATATTACCATCGCATAAATAAGTTGATTATACTAAGCATATTCTGTTTATCATGTTATATGTATACTCTAGAACACCCCACCCTACACTAATGCACTACGAGCTCTTGCAGAACAAGTAAAGGCAGCTACTCATGGAACATTAATGAACACCTTGCCACCTTGTTCACCAAGACCATAGACAGGAAGTTCCTTCTCCTCTGCCTTGCTGAACAAAAAGCCGAACAACTTTCCACCTTCCTTCTGGACAGGCGCACCCGTTCTTAAATTGTATGTAGCACCGCAAAAGTCACACTGCAAACGGGCCTCGTCGTTAGTCTCATCGCTTGGTTCCAATACCTTACCCTTGGTGAGAGGAATTTGACAGCTGGCGCAACCAGAACTAAAGCAGTAGGTTTTATCCTCGTAATTGACAATAGACACAGCGCCCGTAGGATTTGTTTGTTTGTTGATCAATGAAGGAACTTGTGTATCGACAAGCTTGACAACGTTCTTCTCGGAGGGTAGAGATTTAATAGAGGGAATGCTTGTCTGCACCCAGTTGCTCTTTGGCTTGCTATCTGCATCACTGTCGGATCCACCGATGGATTTCGGTTTGTTAAGTTTGCTATTTCCATTGCCAGTTAGACCACCGCGTCTTCCTTTTGCCATGTATAGTGCCGAAGATGTTTGTTGCTGCAACGCCGGAGCAAAGCCGGAGACGGCAGCTGCGCATATGAGGAGGACAAGGGAAGAAAGCTTCATGTTTAGATGTTCGATTTTTTGTTATTGTAAGAAGAGAGCTGTATTATTTGTGTGTAGGAGGAACTATGCTACTTATTAGCACGATGCTAGAAAAGCTGAATGACGAGTTTTGAGTTTGCGAGAGTGAGTCACTGAAAGCTGCGTGGCGCCAAAAATCATTTCAGAGCACTTTTTGCTTTTGTGCTTTGCGTACAATATTTAGCCGTTGTATCAGGTAGCAGAGTGCAGGTATCTAGCATTGATGCTACCCGTCGGCGCAACCCACAATCGGCTGGTACTATCAATCACTCTTGACAGCAGTCTGACGACGCCCTACTAGCATCGAGCATGATATCTCTGATCAACCGATGAAGATTTCTCTGCTACTACTAGCTTTTCTCCGCTACGGGTGTACAGATGTCAGTTCGAGGCAGGGAAGCAAATCCTATTGCAAGACTATGTTACGTGAATCCAATCCAGTTTCCTTTTGGACTGGAATAGATTGCAACAAAAAGCTTGCTTTTCGGCATATGAAGCCTCACCAGTTGGGAGGTAACAAAAGTTATGATGTTGGTAGAAGCAATACTACTGTTATGTTCGTTAACGGACTACTGAGTAGTATGGACGGCACGAAATGCAATGCCTTGCAAAGATATTGCTACAATAATGATGTGAGCTTTCTCTGCTTTGATTATAGAGGACATGGCCAGAGCTCAGGTCACTTCATTGACTGCACTATGCATGACTGGATTGCAGATGCATCTGACATGTTGGATTATGTTGGTCAAGACTCAAATGTCATACTGATAGGCTCTTCATTAGGTGCATGGATATCATTAGTTCTAGCAATGCAGAGGCCAGATGTAATAACTGCAGTGATTGGGATTGGCTCTGCAATCGATTTCACTTCTGATACCTACAACGCCCAATTAACAGACCAACAACGTAAAATGTGGGAGAATCCAGTGCAAACTAGCTCCACTTCCAATGCCTTTGAAATATCATCGCCATATTTGGACAATGCATATCCTTTTACTCGCGAGTTGTACCAGAGCGGAAATGATTATTTAATCTGCCAAGACAATCAACTTTCCAAGATTGCACACAGAGAATTGAGATGTCCAGTAAGATTTCTTCATGGGGATGAAGACGATGTGATTCCTTACACTAAGATCTATGACGCAGCTGATGCTCTTCAGTCAAAACATTCTGGAACAGATATTGCGATAAAGTTGATAAAAGGTGGAGATCATCGACTATCGAATGCAGATGATATTTCATCCCTACTGGACACTCTTAATGAATTTTTGTGAATAGCCGCAAAACTAAATGATATGCAAAACTTACTCAAGAGATTCTTCTGCAAGAGTCCAAAGAAGCGTAGTATTCTTTTGCTCACCATCATATTATTTTGTGATGGGTCCTAACTTGGATCAAAGCACGTAATCACGACTGCACTCACACAATTCACCTGACTTCGATCACTCCCTAATTGCTGCAAATGCAATTCACTGCTAAACGATGTAACGAGAAGTCAAAGAGGAAATGTCTTCATACTCACATGTTCACATCTAGTTACCCTACGTCTTTACTCTGCCCTTTCACGCTGCCATCTTACGATACAGATTCATGACAAAGTCTTCCGCATCTTCGTCTAGAACCATCTTCATCTCATCCAACATTGAGCTGGTACTGCACCCTCCCTCCTTGGCCAATTCTTTCATAATAAAGTCAATAAGAGTTTTTTCTTCCTCACCTAGGTAGTCCACAATTTGAGCAGTGACATAAGTCTTCAAAGAATCAATAGCTGTTGGAAGAGGAGGAAACTTGCTACCAGAGGATAATATGCCTTCTTTTGTGGTCTGTGCAACAAATGATGATGATGATGCAGCAGCAGCGGCGGCGGCTTCCTTGTCTGCAGCTTTATTTGCAGCACGTATTTCACTCAGACTTTGTCCACCCTCAACGTCCAAACGTTGCTTGCGAACATTGATATCACGATTGGCCTCGGATGGGACAAATTTTCGTTTCCTAGTGCCTTCCTCTTCGCCATCTTGTGGTTTCGCTTGCGTCGTTGAGGCGGTTGTTGCTTCTACATCATCACCATTGGCTTTGGTCATCCATGCGGGCAAGTTCGAAACTCCGCGTTGTCCAGAATCTGCAACATCGGCAGTCGTCACAACAGCAGAGCTTTCTGTCGACTGCTGCTGCTGCAGTTGTCGCTGCAATTCCTTCCGTTTCCTCCTCTCATGACGTCCCTGCTCAACAAACTCTCGGACCCTTCTCGATATTCGATCTGTAATAATGTCCACCCTCCTCCGCCGGCTAGTCACATCTCGTGTTTCCAACTTGCGCTTGAACTCCAACACAGCATTCACCACATCGGGTGCATTGAGAGGATCAGCATCCTCATCATACGCTCCACCACCAGCGGCAGCAGCAATTTTGTCCTTGTCTAATTTCAGCCCATGATTGTCATCTGTATTATCTCCCGTAGCTGCAGCTGCATGCCCACCCCACTGGTCGTCATTCGCCTTTTGTTGTTCCATCCCACCATTCGATGAGGTGTTTGCCGTACCGCCTTCCTCGTACCGCAGTCGCAATGCCGTTAATGACTCTAGTAAACGAAATGTAATTGTCGGATCTTGAGGGACAGGATCAGGTTGTGGAATGGTCATGTCAGGTGGAATGTTGGGAAGATCTGGGATGTGATAATTCGCTAAATGGTATATACGCATTTGTTGTATTTGTTGAAGTGTTGCCAAATGTTGGGCTTCTTCCTCTTGTGTATATTTTGGTTGTTTCGTTTCTTCTTCTACTGCCTCTTGTTCTTTACTTGTTGGTGTTTGCTCTGTATCTACTGCGGCATCTTCTTGTTTGATTTCGTTGGATTCTCCATCATTTGTTGCTGCCTCTTGTGGTGTTACATCAGTTGTTGTTTCCTCGTTACTTTGGTCAGCACCCCCTTCATCACCACCAACATCTACAGCAGCATCAGCCGTTGATGATGCCGGTGCTTCAACAACTTTGACAGGCAATACAGGCAATGCACCCTTCCCCTCATTTTCCAAACTACATTTTCTCAATGCCAATAACCCCCCCGCAAAATTCTTTGCACCAATATAATGATTCATCTTAATCACTGCCACTCCTCCCTTGGCACCAGTCCAATGCAACGCCTCTGTAACTCGTGTATCCGTAGAATCATCCTCCGCACTATGACTACCGTTATTGCTATCATTCAAGAGTAGTCCCAATAATCCACGCTCCTTCATCTTTCTCCACTCCTCACTCTTCTCCGAAGGAGGAGCACAACACCCCAAATGAACCGTACGGGCTGCCGCCCCACAGGCTGGAAATGCTGCCTCACGAATAGTTCGTA
The DNA here is from genome assembly GCA_018806925.1 of Skeletonema costatum. Classification (NCBI taxonomy): domain Eukaryota; phylum Bacillariophyta; class Thalassiosirophyceae; order Thalassiosirales; family Thalassiosiraceae; genus Skeletonema; species Skeletonema costatum. Next base: position 12,051 of record JAHBBA010001256.1, read on the forward strand.
TGGATCGCAGGAATTGGGGGAGGTGTGCGAGAAGGACGACTTGGGCGGAATTTTGGGGGTGAAAGTTGAGATTGGGTGATTCTGCTGATACTAGTAGTGTTGGTGGTGGTGGGATTGCGGAAGATACTCCTCCAGTGGGAGGAGGTGGTGGAGGCATGCCGGGTGGAGGAAGGGGTAGCGGTGGTGGTGGCATGCCTGGGGGTGGTACTCCTGGTGGAAGAGGAGGCGGTGGAAATGATGGTGGATTCATAATACCTTTGTTCACTCTTTTTGTTTGAAATTTCAGCGGCGTTTCGAAGACAGAAATCGCAGCCTCTTTTGTAGACGATGGAGACCTCTGTCACTGATAATATTTGCTCTAATCTACTACTTCCACAACGGTCCACAAAAGGAGGATGCTGTGGGCTTACTGAATCGATAGCTGCCGTGATATCTTGTCACGAAGCACGATATCGACTAAAAGGGACGAAGGAAACAAAATCCAGGACAGACCTTCACCGCTTTTCAACACAGCGACATTCATTCGCTCGCAATCAATCGGCTTGCAGAGCGAGATTGGCATCATCTTATTGTACTTGCTTGCGGTAAACAGTAGCGCAGTCATTGATTACCCTCAACTTGCTGTTCGATAGATATCTAGTTGCGCCGCCGAGGCATAAATTCTCCCAATTTCATCTAAATCAAATAACAAACTCCACCAGGAACCATGCCGTCGAAAGCAAAAAAGGCCCAGGAAAAGGAGTCCAAAAAGGCTGCCCAAAAGAAGAAGGAAAAGTTACTGGATGACAAAACATTCGGGCTCAAAAATAAGAACAAATCATCCAAAGTGCAGGCATACGTCAAGTCCACAGAACGATCCATCTTAAATGCGGGTACCGATGCCCGAACACGACAGATGGATGCACAAAAGAAAGAGCAGGCCAAGGCACGCAAGGCACTCAAAAAGGCCAAGGAGGCAGAACAGGCAGCACTCTTCGGTGAGGCACTAATGGCAGTATCCAAAAAGGGACCAAAGTTCGGTGCCAAGGCGGGCAAAGTCGAGGCCAAGGGTCGTGATGGCGGCGATGAAAACGAAAAGAAGGGAGGGACATCCCGCGCAATGAAAATGATGTTTCAAATGGATGCACAAGAAATGGAAGATAAACTTAGGGAAGATCCGAATTATGTCCCTACATTAGAAGATGAGGTGGAATCACAACGACAAAAGAAATTAAGGGAGTTGAAAGCATCGGGTGTCAAGGGTACACCTGTCACGCAAGAGACTTTCAAGGTATGGCAAGATAAAAAGAGAAAACGAAAGGAGGCTGCAACGAAAAAGATGGTGGAGAAGGAAATGAAAAAGAAGAAGGGTGGAAAGGGTCTTAGTGTTTTGTCTGGCCGAGAGTTGTACAATTATAAGAAGGATCTCTTTCAGGATCAAGAGGGAGATGATGGTGGTGATAATGTTGTTGATGTGAATGCAGCGGCTGAGGTTGCCTTGAAGGTTGAACAGGATCTATTTTTGGAAGGAGATGATGATTTGGATGATCTTGAAGATTAAACTGAATATTATAATAAAAGGAAGATAATGAAGTAGTTATGCAGCACGTGCATATCCAGAGGTGCAGAGCAAGGAGCAAGTTACACGCATTGAATTGCATCTCTGGTATCTCCAAGAGCCAAGTCGCATACATGGTACCAACACTAAAGCTTGCAGTCGAAACTTTATATAGGCCGAAAGAAGATGATACTGGATATTAGAACTCATTCCTCTGTTACAAAAAGAAAATTGAATAGCTTATTCATACGTTATACACATGTCTTTAGTCGTCCTCCAACTCTTCATCATCATCTACACCAGGATGAAGCTGTGCAAAGTGAGCATGCTCTGCCTTCTCCGGCTTCTTTTCCAAATTCCTCCTCATTTCTTCCAACTTTTCAGGAGTGAATTCACCTCTTATCGCCCTCTCATGCAACTCCGTTCTCAACTTGACCAAGTGCTCTTGAAGTTCCGCTCTTGTCCATGCACTCTTGGGCTTCTCGAGAGTATAGTCATACCAGCTTGGTATGTATTTCTGCTTGAATTCTTCATCGTACGCTATTTTGCGACCAATGAATGGCGTTGCAAGGAAACTGCACACAAGAGACACACCCAAACCGAGCTGTAAATAGAAATCCTTTCCTCTATGCCTGTTATCGAATCTTGCTTTCTTGGCCGCAATCACTTTCTCAACCGGATACTGATAATATGCTTTCATGGATTCATTTGCCTTTTCTAAAGCTGCATCTACTTCTTCAGCGGTCATTGCTTTTCTGCCACTTGTTGATGATGAAGATGTTGGAGGCGAAGAAAATTTTCTTTGCACGACAACTCTGTTATTGTCAATGACATTGCCACTGCAACTTCTCCGACGGGAAAGGCTTAGCCGAGACGCTGATGATGCTAATTGACGTAGACTCATGTCTGCTATTGTTGTTGTTGGTTTGTGTGGACGTTGCTGATATTCTTTGTTCTACTGTGGTATTGTATCATCGAGTTGCACCCTGCTTGTGTCACTCGCCGCCACGCCACCGCAGAAAAATGATGAGAAGGAAAAGAGGAGAGTGTAAACAGGAGAGAGGAGAAGGGGCTTATTTACTCTTGTATAGGGGCTTATCACTTATCACATCATGTCGGAATTGCTACGTCATATCGCGCCTTGAGTGGTTATGGAGCGTTTTTAAACGGAAAAGAATCTATATTGATATAAAATTTAAGCTTCATTATCTTTTATTATGGAACGAAGAATCTCGACTAGTTTTATGAATTAAGCCGCTTACACGTCTGTCTGTGACTCCCATCCAGTCGGTCATCGAGTGCAAAAGCAAGCTGCGTCCGCTCTGCAGATTTTTTTCGATTTCCACAATCCAATTGCCTGAAAGTGATCCCGTTGATGTTGGTTGTGGATATATCAACATCTCATTTATTGGGGAGATTTGCCACATTGCCCTATTGAAATCTTCAATTTAATTATTGTAAGCTGAAGAGGAGATTTTTGAAGCCAATAAGGTGTGAATATGATGCACTGAACGACATGATCAGACATCAATTTTACACGGATACCGATACTTGAAAATATATCTCTGCGGCTAATGCAATAAGAAAATGCCTCCCTATCAACAACCTGAAACTCCGTCATCAACTCCCCCACCTCCGCCAATGAGTTCTGCTGGTCTGCCTACGCTGTCGTCATCCACGGCTCAGGCACTGCTCGGACAACGAGATAGTTGCAATGCAGCCAACAATCACATCATGGCCTCCACGTCTGTTGACAGTGGCCTAGAGGACGTCGAAATTCCACCAAACTTTCGTCCACCTCCTCCTCCTCGCGAGGTAGCCTCTGGTGTGGCCAATCTTGGCAACACATGTTACATGAACGCAGCCCTTCAGGCATTAGCACACGCGCCTGAGTTGTGTCATGCCCTCGACGCGGAATCTCATATAAAGAGATGCCCAGTGGCATTGAGGAATGAGCGTAGACGAAGAAAGCTTCAGAGAGAAAATGCTTCTGGCAATGTAAGTAATGCTGCTACGAATGCAAAGTCTCATCGTCGTATATCATCAGGTTCATCCAAGGGAAGTACTAATTCGAAGAATCAGCGGAGCAAGAAAAGTACTAAAAAGAATAGAAAAGGATCCTCAGCAGGGAGCACTTCTGGAGAAGAAACCGACTCCAATGCTGATATCCGACAGGATGAAGATGAGTATGAATATTGTACTCTCTGTGAAGTAGAACGTCTTTTGGGGAGGGTGCATTCCCGACCTGATGAGACGATAGACATGATAGATGATGATGTGGGCAAGAACAAGGTGGAGGATACTACTGGAAACAGCAGTGTTAACTACCCTCCAGAATTGGAAGACAATGGTGGAGGTCCTGTTGTCCCTGAAGCATTTGTTTCGGGATTTATGTCCTCGGTTGCCCCCTGGTTCCGAAGGGGGGTGCAAGAGGACTCTCATGAATTCCTCCGTTTATTGATTGACGCTATGCAAAATAGTTGCAAGGGAGCACGCCCAGAGGAGGGCAGCAACGATTGCACTTCTCCCTCAATCAAGAAAGAAGGCAAAGATAATCAAGACTCTTCAGAAGAAGATAACGAGTATCCCTTTCGCCTCTTCCGTGGGACCGTTGAGTCTAATGTCACGTGCTCTGCCTGTCGCGCCACGTCCTGCAAGATCGATCCAATAGAGGATATTGGGTTAGATATTTTACCAGTGACAAAGCCGTCGTCAGCTTCAGCCCCAGCACGTGGTGGATCAGAGCGTAACTACTCTTCTTCCACCCGATACACAAGTTCTTCTCGATCAACATCGCCAACTTCCAATTTGGCCTTGGCAGATGTTACCCAAGCCCTTGATAGATTCATATCCCAGGAACGCCTCGATTCTGGATACAAATGCGAGAAGTGTGGAAAGGTGGGTAAGGCTACAAAGACGTCAAAGTTGGCCTCCATTCCTCCAATTTTGACTCTGCACCTCAAGAGATTCCGCTACGGTGGAAGCGGCCGTGCGGCACGCAGTGCCTCCGGAAATAACTCCGATAATGGAGTGAGTGATTACGTTGGCCCATCTGGCTCTGCCAAGGTTGAAGGCCACGTGAAGTTCCAGAGCATTCTGGATATTAAGCCCTATTTGACCCCCAAGTTGCAAGATACCGATTTCAAGAAGGCCATCTGTAGACTTTTTGCCGTAGTGGTCCACTCCGGTAAGAATAGCCACAGTGGTCACTATGTCACTTATGTTGCCAACATGAAGGGAAAAGATTGGTGGAAGATGGATGACGGAAAGGTCGTCCGTGTCAGCCTCAACGAAGTGATGCAAGCTGAAGCTTACATGCTTTTCTATCGCGTCACAAACCATCCCGTGGCAACGCAGCTCAGAGAAGCCGCAGATGCCAAATCTGCTGCTTCTGTAAGGATCATGGACGCGATCAAGCGCAAAGATGACGAAGCCAAGGCAGCAGAGGAGAAGAAACGGGCCCAGGCTAAGTCAGCAGCCCTTGCTCTGAAAGAGCTTGTTGAGGCAGATGGAGAAGGGGTTCCTGATGCCCATCCTTTGAGTGATAACTCTGATGCCCCATCTCTCGGGAAGCGGAAGCGCCCAGAGCTTGCTTCTGGAAAGGAGTGGATGGAGGGAACTACAACACTTTCTCCAGAGTTTCTTCCACTTCTTCATCGAATTCAGGACTTTATTTCGGAGAATGTTACCTTCAACTCTGAATTTTTTGGATACATAACAGAAGAATACAACCGAATGTCATCCAAGCTAAGTGTCGGTCGTAGGGTAAAAAACAGCAAGAGGATCAAAACTCTACTTGGGAAGGGCCCAAGTGGTATCTATCCTTTAGAAGACGTCAATGAAGATATGGGCGGAGGGATCCTAGATTTGTTTCACCAGATCTCAAGTTTGTACAGGCAAGAGCATCCCGATTCTCCATCTTTCATCATTCCCAAGACAGTGAAGGTTGAAGCTTCAGCTGAGGAAGTTGATGTCCCAACCTTGACCATAGACAACGACGAATTGATCATTCCAGACGCCACTGAGAGTTACGACGGCGCACTCTAATTGAAAGTAGTAGGAAAGTAGAATCATAGAATAGAGGGGACTGTAAAACTATATTGTCGATATTATCGCAGTATTTGTTTAGCTTTATAGTATTACGATAACGATATACTTTAGAGCTTCTCATCCCACCAACTTTTTGATGACATTTCCAGGACTCGGCTTGCTGCCCTGCGGAAAGCAAATGATAATTCTCTTACACTCGCCAAGCTGCTCAACGCAGTACCCCGCGATTGTGCAACATCAACTGCTAGCATAGTACCGTCGGGACTGACATTATCGTTGGCAGTCGTCGACTTGTCTGAGTCCGTGCCACTATCCTCTTCGGATGAGTTCCCAATGAACAATCGATCTGGAACGTCAATTGCACTACACACTAAGCAACATTCAGCCTCGTAAAGCTCATCAATCAATGTGATGAATCTCCTTGCTCGATCTGGATACTTTAAATTGAGATGAGGAATATTTTCAAGCATGACTATCTGGAAGTGGTTCGCAATTGCACTGTAGTCTGAACTTCCCAGCTCTGTAGTACACAGTTCTTCAAATGTAAAGCGAGCAATGATGTCAGAATGTGAACGATGGACGGCCATTGTCCGTTTGAAATTGACTTGCAACTGCATTGGTTGTGCATTGGTTGTGCTGGGATATTTCTCTTGATACTGTAAAAATAAACGATCTAGTTCTTGCGAAGCATGCTCTCCATTTTTACCGTTTGTAGTGAGATGGAAATAGTCGCCATGATTGTTGCTCTCGTCATCATTGACCCCAGACCTCACACGTCGATAATCTATACCAGTCTTGTCAGTATCCCCCAGGTTGTTTCTGTCTACCAAATGATGCACTACACAATACTTCTTCATCAAATCTATAAATGGAAGGAAGTATTCTCTATTCAGACCGCCCTCATACAGTGCATCAGGAGGTCGATTGCTCGTTGCAGCGACAACCACACCTTGTCTCCACAGTTCACCAAAAAACTGGTTCAGTATCATTGCATCTGCAATATCTGTGACTTGAAATTCGTCAATGCACAGCAGGGTAACTTCTTCCGACACCTGTTGTGCAATGCGTATTATGGGGTTTCGTGACTTGTCTGTATCAACATGATAACTGCGACCGTGTTCATCTAAAAGCTGTTTATTCAATATATGTATTCTTTGATGGATCTCTTGCAGAAAGGAATGGAAGTGCAACCTTCGCTTTTTGTGGGTTGGCGCATGTTCATAAAATACATTCAGCATCATTGATTTTCCTGTGCCAACTGGCCCATGAATGTAAAATCCTCTAGGGACTTGTATTGATATTGATGGAGGTTCTTCGTTTGTGTTGAGTTCCGCATTGCTTTGAGTTGTGCCATCCTTCAGCCGCTGTTGTTGTAGCTGCTGTTTATGATGTTCTTCTACACGCTGCAACTGCTGCCTAAACGTAGAATGATTGTATGATTCCAGAGTGCTTTGGACTCTCGTCAATTTTTTGGCAGCTTGCTGCTGTAACGGATCAAATATTAACTTTCCGTCTGTTACTTCATCTTGAATGGCGCTTGCAACTCCTTTCCATATTGTTGTGGTGCTGCCGCTAGCATATCGGCTGGGAGTAGCAGAGTAATAACGCAGGTGATGAAACCTACATTTAATAAAAGACTTTGATGTACGGCGAAATAGAGCAGTGAACAACATCATCGCACTTGGACGTGGGTCCTTTGTGTGTATTGTAGTCCTATCAATTTATGTGCACATATGTTATGTTTCTCTCTCCGCGTTGTTCCAACACAGCCGCCAAAATGCTTCGCTCTATCCTACTACAGCTGTCACCCGCCGTCCGCCTTTTCTATCAACCCACCACGACCGCCGACCTCGATGGCTTGAATGATGGAAGCGTCTCTAGATATCTACAATACTCTCCACTGAATAATATTCCGCTGATGCAGAACTTTCCTGCTTCTCGTTCAACGTCAAACGTCCCATGGTCTTGTCTCGCATCTCGTGATCTGTTCTTGTGGTTGCTGGTCTTAGATCTCGTATCGCTCATAATCGCCCGAAAAACACGTTGCTTCGGGATCTTAATCCAGGTAAAATTCTGTCCTTCGGAAAAGCCAACCGCCCAAATTTTGATTTGAGCGATTCAGTACGATTCCTACCGTAGGATTTCTCCACGGCATCCAGGATTTTGTCTGGCGTGAATTTTTGCAACGCTCGAAATCTTCTGCTGAAAACGCAACTTGCGCTCTGGCTTTCCTGAACGCAGTCAGATCATAATTCAGACTTTTGAGCAGTTTGTTGATTGGGGCGAAAGCGTTAATCGGCAAAGTAGCAAGAGAGAGATAGCATCGCATTGACCATAACTGACACTCATAGGTCGGCGCAACTACTACACAACTACTTGGTGTTGGTATCTTTCATCCTCCATGCGGAGCAGCTAAAACACATCTTTTCATACAACGACCCTCGCCCCCACACATAACATGATGAACCCCGACGATTACGATTCTCCAAGGAAACGGAAGAAGATCAAGATAAAGGAGTCGGTGATTGACCACACGTACAGGGATTACTCTCAAGTGGAGGTGCCTCCTGAAGACGACGATGGCGATGGCTCCCAGCGCCCAATTCAGCCGAACTTCCCTGCCAAACTTCATGACATCGTTAGCAACCCCGAGTACCGACACATCATTGCCTGGCAGCCACATGGACGGTGCTGGAAGGTTATAGACAAATACCTCTTGTCGACTGTGATATGCCCCAAGTACTTCTCACACTCAAAGTTCGAGAGCTTCAATAGGTCTGTCAACGGATGGGGCTTCAAGGTGAGTTATTATGTAATTAACGGTCACTATTTCGCATTTATTTTCCGTTGTTAACGAATATGCACATCCACTATTATTATACAGCGTCTATTGAACCAAGGACCGGATTACAAATGCTACTACCATGAATGCTTCTTGAGGGGGCGTCCGGAATTGACAAAGATGATGCAACGGCTTATCAATCCGGGGAAGAGATTGCCGGATAAGGCGGGGGAGCCGGATTTCTATGAAATTAGTAGACAGTACCCCCTTCCTGCTGGACCCACTGTCAGTGAATCAAATCCCATGCTTCGTACTCCAGCTCCCTTTGCAGGAGGATACCAAAAGCCTCCTGCTCCATCGGCAACTCCAGCTGCTGCAGGTGGTCCAGGTGGTGGTGGAGGACCAGGTGAAGGGGCGGGTGGTCCCCCTGCACCTGGGCAGATGCCGGGTCAGGCTGGTGCAGCAGGTGGTTATCCATACCCATACCCAGGTATGCCCTATCCTGGACATCCACAATATGGACAACCTCCTGGTTATCCTCAGGGGATGCCACAACAGGCATATGGTTGGCCAGGGCAGCCCATGCCTCCATTTTCTCCAGGAGGAACTGGGGGAAGTGATCCAAACACTCCACAGGGAGGAGGAGGAGCTGCGGCTGCTCCAGGTGGTGCTCCTGCTCCCGCTGGTGGTGCATCTGGAGCGCCCGCAGGAGCACCAGGTGCTCCAGGTCAAATGCCTGGTGGTATGCCCGGATATCCTGGTTATCCTTACCCCCCTATGCACCCTCACATGTATTGGCAACAAGCACAGTACATGGGCTCACCGTACGGACAATTCCAACAACAACCATTTTACCCACCAGGTTATGCTCCCGGAAGTCCTGGTAAAGGAGGACCTGGAGGGCCTCCCGGTTTTGACCCTACCCAACAGCCAGGTGCCCCCCCAGGAGCGCCAGGTGCTGCAGCTCCGGAAGGAAAGGCAGATGATTCGGATGCTGGATCAGAAGATGAGAAGAAGCCTTCCGCTGAAGAGGGTGAGGGAGAAGCATCAGAAAAAGAAAAGGATGAGGAGAAGGAGGATTCCAAAGAATCAAAAGAGGCTACGGGTGCATCGGAATCACTTCCATTCTAAGAGAGTTATTGAACTGACCAATCACCCTGGATTCATTTCTCATAAAACAACATTCTGTAGAGTCAGTTCCTAGCGAATCTAAGCTGAAAATTGTTTGGGCCATGCTGTGAATCAGGAAAAATTCTGCGGGGTGTTATCTTTAGTGTGTCATTTTGTGTGTAAAGTCTTCTGTATGTATGCATTGAAGCATTACATATGGACTTTTTGTGTTATTGAAATAAAGACCTGTTCCCTATAAAAGGTAATATCAGTTATGAAACACATCTTGTCAATGCATATATATCTGCTCTACTTCTTTTATTTTTATTTCGGTTCTTGTTGTGAGCCACACTAAAAAGTGTATTTCACGCAAGGGAGAGTAATGTCTTCCTTCTCTTCAGTGTGACAATCAACTCCCAACGTGAGATAATCTCTGCCTTTGAAAACAGCGTCAAAATAGTCCTGTTTCTCGCCTTCTTCTGACGGACGGTAGACTTGGAGATAAGCATCTGATACATTTCCTTGGAACTTCTTCATAAATGACTCCTTTGTTTGCTCCAAAGAGACCTTCACCTTCTCAACCTGAGTTTTGAAGATAGCCCGCTGACCACTTGTGGGAGGCAATCTACCAAGCATCTGTACAGCCATGCGGATCTGAGGCCATTGCGTGTAGACACCGTCACTAACTGTCACTTTGCCTTCATCGTCATAGCTGATAGTCCAGTCCAACTTCTTCTTGTCTAATGCGTTGTACAAAGCTCTATCTTCGGTGTCACCGTGTAGAAAGATTCTGTTCACAGTAACACCAAAAGATTTCTCAAGATATGCAACGAGTTGCTCCACACTCAATTCATTCAACTTGTAAGATAGATCAATTCTGTCCCAAGACGTGAAAGAGAGTGGTTGCGGGGCATCCAAGCCCGTGGAGATTGGAACGGGAGGGTCTGGTGCAAATGTTGTGAAGTTTCCACTGCCTGCAGCCAAATTAATGTTGGAGTTGAGAAACTTGTCACTGCCTTGTGACTGCAAGCCAAGCACGAGCTTTGCAAATTCGATGTCTACAAGACCGCAAACCATTGCTGTAGTTGTTGCTAATGCAGGGATGATGCGACCAGCAGTGACCTTGACAGCATGACGAGGCGACGCTTTGATGTCGTAGTTCCAGGAGCGCATATTTGTTGCCGCAGTGAGGAAGTCAATGTGGAAATTGAGATCATCTGTGCACAGGAATGGTGTGAATGTAAGAGATGGAATCCAGCAAGTAATAATAATACTAATAGTGAGAGGGAGAAGAAGAAGACACTTACCATCCTTTTCAAACTCCTGGGGCTGCGCAGGTTGCAACTTGGATGTGTCAGCTGCAAATTTGTAAAGTTCTCCTTTCAACTTTTCGTCATCTTCGCCACTGTCCCCAGATTCTTCCTCGTTGTCCCCTTCGCTAAGATCAACCTTATCTCCAGATGGTACCCAAATCGATTGTTCAAGTTTGAGTTCATCAACAACAGCCTGAAATTCACTTCTGTCACGTACAACTTCAGCTCGCCACACTGATGCGTAAAGATTAGCTGTACTATACAAATACTCCATCAACAGAGGCATGGGATCATTCCAATCGACAGGTCTGGGGCGTCTCTTGGTTCCAGTCCAAAACTTTTTCCCACTGGACTTTTCCATCTCATCAGCTGAATGAGACAAGTCAAGGATAGAGGTGCGGAAGTCTTTCATCATTCGGTTGAAAGCAATGCGGACACACGCATTAAAATCAATCGATCCTCCTGCTTCTTCTTGCAAGTCAATGAATGCTTTAATCATTCGCAGAGCGCGACTTTGTTCTCCTGAATCCATGGTGTCTAGCTGCTCGAAGAATGCCATCGGATCCTGTCGAAAGTTCTCATACACGTCAGGCCCAAACTCAAAGTAGTCTGAAAAATAGGCTTGCTTTGCATACTCAATACAGTGCTTAGGAAGGTAAGGGAAACTTCTCAGTGTACACATGGCAATTTGATTCTCGTTGTCATCTGATTCCTTCCCGTCATTATAACTCGATGTACGGAAAGGTAGGACCACTTCGTGATTGCACTTTGTTCCCAAGGTACCACTTTCTAGAAGTGGCTTTGAGTAGAATAGACAGCGAGCATCGGTATACTGCCTTGCTTGCACGTTGTCAAGCGCATTCCAACACACACTCAAATTTTCCCAGAATTTGTCGTTGAAGTAATCTTCACTGTCATCTCCCACTTTCTTTTCCAAAGCCTCAATGTTCACACTTGGGTTCCACTTCTTCACTACCATTGCACCGCGAACACTTTTGGGATGACCCACATCGGGTTGTCGGAACAGGAATTGACGAGATAAGTTGGATACTTCAATGCGATCCATGTCTGTCACGACAATTTTACCGTCCTTTCCAGTTGCAATCCCCATTAGAGCTAAACCCTTGAGATATTCACAGCCCAAGGCACCACATCCTACCAAAAAGACACGTTGATTTGCGGCACGTGCCTGAAAATCTTTCCCCATAATGGCAATCTGATAATCATATCTAGAACCAAACAAGGGGCCAACATTCGACGCACACTCATCCACGACAAGAGCTTCCTCGTCATGATGAACCCACTGGTCGATCGGCGTGAACTTTCCTGAAGCTTTGATAACTTCTTGCGCTGCAGCTCCGCCCAAGAAAGCACAAAATCCAGTCAATTCGGCCGCAAACAGACGAGAGTAACGAGCAATACGTTTCTCATCAACATCACGAGGCTCTCCCATGGGGAATCCATATTGAATGGACTGTGCCCAGCATGCTCCTTCGGTGTCTTTCCTGGAGTCTGAAATAGATTTTGCAATCTCTACCATTTGGCTAGCGTCATCAGCATTGTGCAACTGAGGCCAACGATTGTTCTTCTCATGAAAATCCAAGGCTGCAGCAATGGAAAGATGAACTTCAACACCCTTACCCAACTCCCAATCCTCACCGCGAAGCATTTGTGGCACCGGCGTCCCTTGCAAGGTTTCTGCAAGAGACTTGTATTGCTTGTAAATGGGAGGGCGTACTTGATTGAGTAATCCTCCAGATTGATATTGACGGAATGCATCGACGCTGGTCTTCTCCAACAATTTCTTGCCATTATCATCATTCAAAACAAATGCCAAACGATTGAAAATTGTGATTGTCCTCACTGGGAACTTTTTGTCAGCATTTCCTTCGTCTTCGTCAAAAGCCGACTTGTAGAAATCATATTGACGCTCAAAATTGGATACCACAGATTCGGTTGGAAGTCCTAGAGCAGTTTTGAATGCTACTCCTCGTGTGTCCACTTTGGCAGCAGTAGGACTGGCAATGGCAACTCTCTTGACGGTGACCGACATTCCATTCAATCCTTCCATACCCTGGCGAAGATCCTCCAATACAACAACATCACCATCTTCCAATCCGTGTTCGTTTTGGGCTACCGTGACAACAACTACCTGTTCTCCCTCCTTCACGCCTGCAACATCTAACAACTTTGGTTTGCTGTCCAAAACTTCCACGTTGGAAATGGCAAGTGTCTGCGTTGGTTCTCCGGTAGCATCAGTAATCTCATGGTTGGGCCCAAAGTCTGAAAAGATGGACGAGGTAACACCATTCGTAACTGCCATGATGAAAGCAATCCCATTGGCACGTGCCAATTCATTCAATTGAAACAATTCTTTCTTTGGCAACATCGTCGCGACGACCACAGCGGCATATCCGCGAGGAGTTCCCAACACATCCTTATTCATAATTTCCTCCGTCAAGGCACTATTGCCATCCAACAAATCCACACGACAGAATGGGTTCAAAGTACGCAATTCCGTCAAACTTGCTGCACCCAACGTCGTCTCTTCCTCAAGGACATGCTCCCGGGTAACGTAAAAATTACTCCCCCGATGCTCCTCCTTACAAACGATGCCACCATCATACAGCATCACCCCACCTACATTACTCAAAATCAAGTTTTTCGCAGTCTCCACGCCCACTCCCTGCATACCCACAATCAACACGTTCAAATCCTTCAAACGGGCAATGGTGTCTCCCCCAAAAGCGGCCTTTTGACGGTCGATCCGTTCGGATTCATTGTCCACAAGATTGCCCGTCTTGTACGAGCCCATCCAGTCTCCCCAGTTTAGTACTACTTCTCCTCCATCAGCCATTTTGATGCGCTTGTTGGTTGGTGAGTGATTGTTGTTGTTGTCGTTACTGTTGGTTGCGGTGGTAGAGCGCTTGGTCATGGTCGTTTGTAAAAAATGTGGTTTTAGAAGATCAAAGATCCAAAAAGATCCCGGTTGTGAACAACAGAGACCCTGACGGACACCGATGCAGCTGAGGTGAGGAGGAAGTATTGTAAAGTAGCAAGAACAACAGTCTCCACAAAGAATAAAGATCAGGGGAAGGCCCTTATTAGGTGAAGATACTCTGTAGATGTCAATCATTAATGTAATGAAATCTTTAACATCAAAAATCTCTATTTACAACATACAGCAGAAGGGGAGTCAGAAGGTTGCCCCCTTCCATGGCTCCAGATCGAACAAACGAGTTCGTGTCTATACCAAAGTTTGGCAGCACTATTAGGACCCCCCCTCTCTTTCTTTAAGCCAATATCTATCCACTTGATTCATATCTAGTCAGAACCAATCTTGGTCGAAAATCCAAACAACAAAGTATCAGGATACAAAGGCATACCAATAAACGCTCCCATCACCATGAACACAATGACAACAAGACCAACCGCCGTCCAAGTAATGATATTGAACGTTTGAATTTCATACATGGTCTTGTAATTGTAGGCGTACTGGGAGGTGTAACCATTCTCTCCATCCTGCTGTTGATTTTGGTTGTTGCCATCCTGGTCATTGTTGTTGTCTTCGTTATTATTTTCTTCCCCCTCCTGGTTCTGGTCCTGTGATCCACCATCCTCCTCATCTTCATTCAAACGACGTCTGCTGGCAGACACCACACTTTCAGGGACGTTCCTCTCAATGACGAGATGAACAACGATAGTCTTACCACTGGCATCCGCTTCATCCTTTAAACGTTGGATCAATTTACGAAGTTGATCATCCGCCTCCTTGGCATCACCATCATCCATAACCTGGAGGGACACAGCCTCCAATGATCCAGCCTCATTCGCAGTGGTCGAGGAGGAGAGATGACGTCCAAAGTCATGGGATGAACTGATACCCTTGACGAGGGTATTGGAAACATGTCCCGAAATCTTGACTTGTCCCACAACACCATCATCCTCAGTATTGCCACTCAATAGAGCCATGGCAGTGGGCATACTGTCCAAGTGCCCGGCAACATTTCCCCCGAGGCCAACAATGACACCCAAATCAGCCTTGGTGAAAAGATCGGGAACCACAGCCATACCAGCATATCCATGAGATGAATATTTTCCATTTTTAGAAGGGTGCATTGCCTTCCAGAAGGAAGTCATGGCCGCGGGTGTGGTGGTGATTGATGCGGCATTGTTGTTGTTGTTGGAGGTAGCGGTGTGGATGGTGCCCCCCTTGCCAAATTCGAGGATGGTGACTGTGGTTTGCTTAGTGGCGGCGGCAACGGCGGCACTGCTGGCGAGAGCGGTGATGCTTATCAGGGATGTGATGAACTTCATGATTATGATTATATTGTCTAATTAATTAATGATTCAATCCACTGTTACTAGCAATAATGATATCATTGAGACCGTTATTGCTCGTGTTGGCGTTGGCTGGGTGATTTTTAGATCCAGTTCATTGTCGCTATTTGTCGCCGATTCTCTTTTTCGGAGAGTGCTTTGATCATGATACAAAATTTGGGCTGGTCGGCTGTCATAGAGAGACGTAACAGCAAAAGAAACAGAGAGCAGCTTAAGAAAAGAGTGCTAAATATATCACCATAATATTGAATTAAATTAAACGCAAGGACTGAAAGATGGCCCTGTCCAAAGGCGGCAGCGCTGCCGCTGGAAAAGGAATGACCGGGAACAGAGAGGATGTCATCGAAACACTCATTGATATGGATCCGTGTGGGGCTGCCTATCGTGTTTCAAAGACCATGGTGCGTGTATTATTCTATCATGAGTTCGTATATGCATATGTTGTGTCTCTATTTTTGCTCACTCCATTATGATTTCTCATTAAAATTGACGTATTGCTTGCCACCCTATTGTACTTATTATTTGTGCTCATACATCAACTCAATATTTCATATCTAATGTCTACAGAACGAGGCACCCTCCTTTGCCCTTCAAGGTCGACACAATCGTATTCCCGATTCCGCCCTCTTCGATGCGGCGAATGCACTTTCCAAATATGAAATATTGCCATCCAGTCCAGAAGTTATGGGGGATCTCCTCCTCCTCCGCAAAAGTGATGGCAACAATGATACTATTGACGAAAGTAAGACCAATGTTGCCACGACGCCCAATGCATTGGATACAACTAATAGTTATAAGACAGAGGGTTCGGAAGAGCGTATTTTGCGTCATCATGATAAAATTATTCGTGCCAAGAATATTAATCATCGATTGAAACAGCAGCAGCAGCAGCAAGATCAAAATCTACAACAATTGAGTGATAAATTACCTGCAACGTCGGATTCAGATGCTGGTAATAATGTTGCTACTGGAAGCGGAGAAGGCGGTGATGGAGTTGTAGCTACTTCTTTCTCCAGCGTTGCGCCTACCACAAGTGATGTCACCAATACCACTTCTGTAGCTGCTTCTCCTGCTTCAAATGTCACGACCAACCCTGTTCCACCTCCACAATTGGTATCAGCATTACGTCAAATCTTTGGTACGGCCAGTTCGACAAATTTACAAGATTTAATGACTGATACGTCCATTGATCATGATGACATGAACAACAAAAGTAATGACGGCAGCGATGGTGATAATGATGAAGGGTTGAAACGCCAACATTCTGAAAATGTCAACGTATTGCCTTCGTTGCTAGCTGCGGTATTGAATCATGAAACGTTTGTAGGTCCTCCTGCATCAGCACCCTCGAAGACTACTGAAAGGCCTTCGATTGAGGAGAGTGAGGCTGTGAGTCAAATTAAACGCGATTTGAAGAATTTCTTTGGTGGAGAATTCGATGATGACGAGGAGGATAATGATGAAACTTCGGTGGATAACGATGCAGGTATTGAAGAGGGCAAAAAAACTCCAACGAATGATAAGAAAGAACGGACGCAAGTATCAACTCCACCACCTCAACTTCCTCCGGGTGCTGCCAATATGGAGGCTATCATTGGAAGTGTATGTAAAAGCATGCTCAACAAAAGTGACAAGTCTCCACCGACGAAAAGCCACGTTCACGGGGTACTTATTGCAATTCTATCAATCTTGACTGGGTGTTTACTATCAGAAGAGGACTTGGAGAATTTGGGACTAGGTGAGGATTCTCATTTGCTCCTCCAACATCAGCACTTGCCGACATCTACTTTGGATGCTGCGGGCAATAGTGATCCGAGTTTTCTTCAGGTTGGAGCGGTGCTTTCCATGCTAAGGAATAGCGGTCATGGTGCCAGCGATCTTGTCAATGATCATGACAACAACGTCTTGGACGAGTTCTCTTTGGATGAAAAGTTACTCAATTACTTTGCTGATGCATCTTCCACTTATGAGGAACGAATTGAAATTCAAAAAGCTAATTTGTTTAAGCTCCCAACACCAGAATTAACTAAATCCGAGGACGAGGGAAAAGCAGGTGATAAGCAACTGACTCCAGACGTGCTTCCTCCTCTTGTAGGCAAGGTAAGCGACTCCAGCGATGATTCGGATGGAGATGAAACTGATGTGGATCAAAGTGAATTAAATCGAGAAAATAGCGAGGAAGGTAATAATGATATTCCAATCTTTGACGAAGGGGATAATGAAGACCACAACTCATCCAAATCAGACGATGAACACGACGAAGGAGATAGCAGTGCTAGTAGAAACTCTGCTAATGTGCAGGAAGGAGTAAACGATCGACAAGACAGCGACGGAGGCGATGATGACTCCGAGAACAACGATGAGGAAGATGAGGAATCTATGATGCTTCGGCAAGCTCTTGCTCTTAGCTTGGCGGCCGCTATTGGCTCTGGAGTGTCGGATGAGTCAGATGCCGACGAAGGAGGAAATGATAGTATCGCTACCCCACCCATTCTTGCACCACTACGAGAGTTGGAAGGTAGCGACAGCTCCTCGGAAAAAGGTATTACCTTTGACAACCTGCCTTCCCTTCCCACACCTCCACCTCTTAGTCTGCTGCCTAAACATGATCAGATTGTTACGGAGGCATATGAAGAAGAGGATGAAAACGAGGCAGTCAAGTCTAAATCTTCTGAAACGGAGTCGTCCTCGGTATTTGACCCTTCTGCTCTATCCAACTTTGGCAACTTACCAGCTTCGCAGGTTCTTCTCCACCTGCAGGGTTTTGTGCTGGATATAATGCAAAATTGCTCTAAGGATGTTTCCGGAGAAACTCGGAGCGAATTGGAAGGTATGGGATCACCTTTCTTCGGATCACAAACGCCCAAGTCACGTCCTGGCGAAGCTACAGAGCAAGAGTCATTTGATGACGACTTCACACCTGATTCGATCACTGCGTCCCTGCTTTTCGCCTCCCTGCAATTGTCCAATTACCTACGCAATGCCGCCGTTGCAATGTTGGGTGACATTGTTCAAGATACGGAAGACATGGTTGAAGAATACCGTTCTGATGCGCACGACAATAGTGAACAGGATATAAAAATCGCCAACTCCAACGAGAGTGAGGATCCATTGCCAGACGTCAAAGATGATCCCGCTGCTATCGGTGCTACTTTAGATTCGTTTGAAAGCAAAGGAATGAAGAGAAAGGCAGCTGCCGCAGCACATTTTGCTACGCTGAGGCATGAAACAAAGCAAAAGCTCGTAGTGTTGTGGAGCAAGAAAGTTTCTTTATACTCCAGTTGTTGCCTCCTCAGTATGCGGTGTCTTCGCATCTTTATGGGACGATGCATTCAAAAGGGCATGAATGCTTCCAGCAATGAAGATGATGTTTGCATGTCTACGAAGACACGACTTGGACTCGCTGCAATTTTATCGAACTTTTACTCTTCGTCGACATCTTCATCTTTCGAACATCTACACAATTCCATCAGCCGCTTTTCAGAAGATTATAAGGCTGCAGGAGATGGCCCAAAAAATCAATTTCTTGTTGCATCACTCTGCAGTGAGGCAATTCTGTTATGGGGGGCGTCCCTGTCATTTCTCTACCCTGACCACACGGCAAGGGTTGATTTGTTAAGCGAATTAATTCGGAACAGAGCTTTGCCGTCCGCTAAAAGTTTGATTGATCTAATCGGTTCTGCTGACGATACTCAGAATGTATTGGGGTGGAGTGACAGTGAGATACAACAATCTAAACTGGATCTTTTGTGCAAGCGGCTCCGGATGAGTGACATGCTGGACTGTTTTGTTGAGTCTCCTATGCTAAGTTTCGGAGGAGATAATGATCTGAGCGACGATAAAACATCAAGTCAAGAGACTATACAGGCGCGTCCTCCTGACAACTCCCTCTCAACTATTTCTTTACTGAGCGATGTAGTGAAGAATTACTCACGAGACCACAACCTCACCCAATTATACCTTGCTGTGTGCAGTAGGACGATGTCGAATTTGCTTTTGTGGCAGAATCTTTCCATCTCGTCGAATGATGAAAATGATCACGACATCTCTGGAGGAGAAGCGAGTACTACATCATCAGAACCCTGGGCAAATGGATTGCAGCTGAGCTTGAATTCTTCCAAGTTTCACTTTGACTCAACAAAATGCGCAGACTCAATTGCAATTGTTTCATCGGCGAGTTTACCAGGTGTCACTGCCAATCAACGCGCGACGAAAGTGTGGGGTACGGTACTCTCGACAGCTTGCTTCCTACCGAAAAGCGGCATCCATCGTTGGGCAATAAAATTAGAAAAGTGCGAGCGCGGCCATGTCTTTGTGGGAGTAGCTACCTCCTCTGCTAGCACGAAGACATATGTTGGAGGGGACAAGCACGGTTGGGGACTGATTGGCACTCAAGCTTTGTGGCATGATCGCAACAAGATCAGGTCTGATTATGGTTCTACTTTTCGGTCTGGTGCTACTATCGTTATTACGCTGGATACAAATGTTGGCACACTTCGATTTGGGCTGTGGAAAGAAGCTGCTGGTGCTGAAAGCGGGCCACTTTCTCCATCTCATGGGACAGCTCAGCTGACATCTCCTCGCATGGGTACAACTCCAGGTAGTGGAGGTTCTACGATTGAAGACTGGGGCATTGCATTTGAAGGATTGCCGCTTGATGTGAAGTTGTATCCTGCTATTGGTCTCTACCAACGCGACGACAAGGCTACGCTTTTCGCCGTGTCAAACCCAACGAAGTCATCTAGCGGGAAGCCAGCGCCTTCAGCTATATCTAGTGGAGAAATATACTTTCCTTTGCCTGCGGACGCCAGGGAACAAACACCAGATTATATGTTCCGAGTACAGCGATGGAATCAGTCATTGTGTACAGACGGAATAGCCTTTGGCTCCGAGGTCTTATCAAGGTCCATCAAATTACTTTCTTCACCCGAGTCAACATCGTCGCTTGAGACAAACGCTCTTTTGACCAGTGTTTTACCCAGTCTTGCGTCAAGCATTTGCTTGATCCCGTCGTGCATTCCTACGTTGTCTACGAAGTATGCAATCGCATTGTTGCCGCTTTTAACCAGGTGTGCAAAGGTTTTGGACAAGCTAATTCCTCTTGAAAACAAAAGTAACGCTCTCGGGGGTGAGTTGAAGGAAGGAAATTGGTTACTTCGTGTTGAACCATCAACATCATCTAATAGTGAATCTCGAAGCAGCAACATGCCTGCAGAATACGTTGTGTGCCTCAAAAGAGACGAATCATCAAATAAAGCTGGATATACGTGCTTCCAAGGAGAGGGAGTTGATACATCTAATCGCTCTAAAGACGGCCGTGTAGTGATCATTGGTGCTTGTTGCGGTACCCAACTTCATTTAATTGAGGATTGGCCTGATGACTCTCCGACATCTTGTATTATTGATGCCCGCCTTGGCCTTGATGGGACCAAATTTGAAGGTACTTATCACGACACAAAGCAGCAAACATCTGGACGAGTATTTGGTTGTCTCCAAGACGCTATCACCACAAGAGTGCAGACTGACAGTACGAGTGCGAACAACAGACAGTTGCTACAAATGATTGAATCGCTTCTGTGCATGGCAATAGGTCATCTTTCTCTCCTATTGTGTTCGAAGACTTCACTTTCTGATATCGATAGACGATTGGGTGACCAATCAGATACAGTGGGATCTCTTCAAGAAAAACGAGAGTTGTTTCAGAAACTCATTGGTGCGTCTTCAATCATTGCGGGTGGGCGAATAGATTACAATAGTAACCGCATCCGTACTGTTGTTGACTCCTTGCTGGAAAAATTCCGTTTACCTGACACCATGGAACATGACGGAGTTGACTCTGTCATAATAAATCATTGGCAAGAACTTGTAGCTTCGGAAATGGCTCCGTCGATACAAGAATCACCAGCCAACACCTCCGTGCACATTGAGAAAGCAGGAGTATTCATCGAACATCTATTAGCTTCAGAATCGCAATGCAGCGGTTCCCTCTCTCGTTTGTGTCCAGATGAGTATTCTGCTTCGCAGCTGAAAATTGCTTCCGTCATATTGTATCATTTGTGTGGCCATCATGATCTTGATACAAGCACTGAGAATAGTGAAGTGCTGGGGTGCGCAGTGAAGGCATTAAGTACATCTCGTCAGATATTGGAGAATGGGATTCGCGATTCTCTCTCTAGTGCAAAAGGTTTACCACTCAAACAAGTGTGCAAAACCCATTGCTCGCATGCTAGCGACGTAGCTGATTTTCTTATTGAATTTCCATGTGTAACATCTGGTCAGGACAATCCTCAATCAGTATTTGATGATGTCACTCTTATTTTCAAAAGTATCAAGTCAAAAGAAGATCTTTGCTACATCCGAAATGAACTGGACTCAATCACCCAGAAAAGTATCATGCGCTACTTGGGGCTTCGCTCGTTGCATTCGTTGTTAGGATGGGAAGGGTCTGAAGGAATCAGACTTCATTCTGCCATTGAATCTGCAATTGTCTCGCTACCTAGACTTCTCAGACGACCTGTCGTATCTTTCGAAGCGCATCTAAAGCGTCAGTCGGGCAGTGTATTTTCGTCAATCCACTCAGGTTGCTCTGTATGCGTCCAAAGACGCATTACGGCGTCAGTAAAATCGTTATATGAGCGGGTGGCTGTGCATCTCGAAGATGCTACTCAGCAAAAATCATTCTCTTTAGTTCTTTCCTTGCTGGCGAACAATTCTACTGTCTCCTATCCACAAGATATGGAGGGCACACTATCGAAAATGATGACATGCATCGCAGATATTATTGTTCATTGTAGGGAAGAGGCATCGTTATGTGATGGAAATGACAGCTCCCCTTCTACGACGACGCTTGTCAGTGCCTTGCGTCGGCGGTCGGCACACCGTGTGTTGCAGGTTGCAGCATCAGTTTCGCTCACACTCACTGCGGAGTTATCTGGTTATCAAGAAGGTGATGAATCTACTAATTTGGTCAGAATGTCGTCTGACTTACTACTTCGAGAGATGACTGAAATGATACCAGTGGTTAGGGAAAGTGTCAGCTTAAGAAGAGATAACAAAGTTTTTCAAGCGACGAAGGCAGACTGGCGTACACGCAAAAACTTGCCAACAAGTCCACCTCGTTCCTCGATCGCAGATTGTAAGAATGACGACTCTTCTCCGGGTTTATCATACCTTCTTAGTCACAACTACACGATGGCTTCAAAAGCAGCGTCGACCGAACCTATGTCCAGTTGCTATTTGAGTTATCTCATCAATACTTTGCATGTTGCTCTCAGATCAGCTCCTTTCGTCACGAGAATGAAAATGAGATCAGAGGACTGGTTTAATGTTTTGTTTTCTCTTATTGGAATTCACAAAGAGGAAAGTGATCAGCCAACCTCCATCTATCTCAATCCAAAGTTGCGTCGTCGCATTTTGCGCTTATTACGACTTTTGCTGATCGAAACTGATGCCGATCCGGTGATTATTCGGGATCTCTTTCGTGTTGTGGGGCCGGTTGTAGGTGCTGCGTCGGAAGACGCCCCCTCTGATTTTGCAACGAACGATTCTGTTGTGTCGCTACTTCGCTATCTATATGCATTTTCGGATGAATGGAGACAAATAATCCATCAGGTAATTGACGAAGAATGGAGAGCTACTCCCGAATCTCAAACATCGTCTGATCTACGGTTTGGAGTCTTGTCATTCTTGGGAGGTGCCCCTGGATACTTGACGAAGGGTTCCTTTGTTGTAATCAAGCCCAACCTTGCTTCGTCTTCGTCCACTGTGCCTGCTAAGGCTCGAACTGCTAGTGGGGGTACATCCAGTTTGAATGTTTCTACTGGAAACGGTGTCGATGAAATCGTGTCAGGCCTTAGTCGCAATGTTGCTTTAGCAGGAATTCTGAGCAGCGTGGACCTAAAATCTGGATCATGCGAGGTTGTCGTCGTTGGGAACAGAGATATCGAGCAATCTCCCAAATACATGCCCTCTGCGTACCCAAGCGGATCAAAAATGACTATCCGAGCAGTTCGTGTTAATGTGGCAGACGTCTCATTTGTCAATGAGCTCCCTTTACTTATCCACAGTGATATGCCTGTAGATGGCATGAATGAATCGTTGCTAAACAGGGTGAAATCCGTCTCATTGTCACTGTCGCATGCATCAGCAGAACAGAATGAATCTTCTGACCTCGACTCGGATGATATGTTTACCTGTGCAATGGGTTTACGATCCACTACAGTGCTCACATCAGACAAGAACATTCTTCGTGACTTTGTTTCTGACAAACAAGGCTGTTTCAAGGAGTTCCTTGCTGTTTGTCTACAACTGGCATGTCCCAACAAAACCAAATCCAAGGGCCAGTTGAGCTCGTTGTCAAGTCTTGAAGCTCTTGCATGGCACCTTCTTTCACTCCGCTCTACGCTGATGTCACGGAAGGAGGCTCTCAATAATGCCGAGCCTTCAAAATTGAAGTCTTTATTTGGGCAGGATGAGGAGTCCCCCGCAAAACCTGACACCTCCACCGACCGTCCTAATACAAGGGTCGATAGCTCGCGGACTCCGTCTGCTATGAGATCTTTTTTGGGATCACTTTCAGAAGGGATCGGCAGCACCGCGTCTTCAAGGAACAGACGCGACGAAGAAGAAAGTGACTCAGCTGCGGAACGACAGGAATCAGAAGATTCTTCTGACACGGCAGCTGCGCATTTGCGAGAGGCTGCAATTGTTCAAATGGCCGAGCTCGGGTTGCCTAGGCAATGGGCAGAGCTTGCCCTTAGACGTGTTGGTGGAACGAATATTGAAGCTGCAGTTCACTTTTGTCTTGAAAGGGGTGGAGAAATGGAACGTCTTTTAGCTGAGGATCATGAACGCCGCGGATCATCATCAGTTTTGTCTTCTAGTAGAAGAAGGGGGTTTGGATCATCTCGAATGGATGCAAGTAATTTAATCAGACAGCTTGTTGAAATGGGCTTCCCTCGACGTTGGTGTGTCGAGGCGTTATCTGCAACCAGAAACAATGTCGACGAAGCTTTAACATGGATTTTGACGAATGGAGAGCGCCTTAGTGCAGAGGACGAGGCTGCTGAAGAAGAAGAAAATGAGGATGATGACGACGAAGACGACGAAGAGGAGAACGAAGAAGAAGGCGATGAAGAAGACGACGAGGAGGAGGAAAATCAAGATGATGAAAGTGCCAGTGATGAAAATGTCGAAGCTTCTACTGCAACGACACCGTCCTCTGAAGAGAAAGAACCTTCACTTGACTCGGAGAAGCCTCTCGGCTGGTCTGGTTCTCTTTGTCCTGTTCGATTTGTTTCTGGCCGGTCGAGCATTAACTCCAAAACGCTTGAAATTACAGGACTTCCTAGCGGAGGGTTCAGTTCTGTAGGAACAAAAGGTGTCCTCTTAACGTCGGGGAAGTGGTACTATGAAGCAGAGATCCAGACTGCAGGTTGTCTTCAGATTGGATGGGCGGATTCATCCTTCGTCGGTCACTGCCAAGCTGATCGTGGTGACGGTGTTGGTGATGGTCCATCGTCGTGGGCCTTTGATGGATGGAGAAGATATCGTTGGCATTCCACGCCAACTGAGTGGGGGTGCAGATGGGCTGAGGGCGATGTTGTTGGTTGCCTTGTTGATATGGATTCTATGACAATAAGTTTTACTCTCAATGGTAAAGGAGAAGAAATTGGAATGGGTTTGGCGTACAGTGGTGAAGGATTCCGCCCATGTAGTGGTGTTTACGCATGTGTCAGTTTCAATAGAAAAGAGAAAATTCGTCTCGTTTTGGGAGGAGAAGGGACGGAGCCATTCAAGTTTCCTCCCCCAGAAGGATACCGTGGTGTCGGAGAAGCAATACATGACGCAGTGAAGGAAATGGACTGTATAATGGAAAATGAGAATTTATTGGACGACAGTACTCTCACGAAAGATTCGTCAGGGAAAAGATACATGTGTGACTTTTCCGATGGAGAACATGGTCATGAGTTATTTGCATGGCAGCACAGGTATTATGGAGCTGATGCATCTGTTCACCTTGGAGCAAGTCGGGCTGGTTTGCGGGGTGGAAGTAGCATGAAATCACTTAAAAGTGGGAGCAGTGTTGCTAATAACGACTCACCCGTTTCTGCTGACATCGCATCTCGTTTGGCGAAGGTATTATCCGATTCAAAATCAGCAGACACCGATGATGACGAATCTAATACATTGGAATCTAATGTTGAGATATTGAAGGCATCCTACGGTGATCTTCTCTCGAGTGTTGAAGATGAGTTCAAAGAAGTATGCACCTCTTTGTGTGTATTATATGCGCAAAAACTCGTCATGCATACTATGGTTTCTTCTTCAGAAACATTCAGTCTGAATTATTTCCTAACCGAAGCGAGCGACACGACGTCCGAAAATGCCGAAGAGGAAGTTAGTAGGGCGTTGTGGAAGGTTATTGAACAGTGTACGTCGCTCCGATCTTCTGGCTGGGTGGGCGAGGCAGGGGCTATGGCCGTAGCTGCAGAGGCTCTTGGTCTAGGGATTTCTACTTTCGATAATGCGTCAACTTCGACAGCACCAGGGTTGATTCAAGTCAATGATCAAACTCCGATTCCATGTGGTGGCACTGTTCAGTTTTTGAGCTCAGCTCTCTTCCTACCAAACGGCTTGGTCAAAGAAAATTCTTCCTACCCCTCATTGACATACGCCGCTTGCTCTGAAGTATCCCTTGGTAGCGATGCCGGTGGCTACCTCAGTTTCACTCGAAGCTCTCTTCAAAATGCTGTAGTAACATCATCTGTATTCCGTGAAGTACTTGTGGCCGCTGTAAGAAGAGCTGTTCGTCTCATTGCTGCGGCTGAATTTGATTCTGATGAACTTTCTTCGGAGGACGATAGTTCTGAATCGGCGTCTCCTCCAAACGACCGCAAACGTTTATACAGCGATGAAAATGCTCCAGATGCTCGGCTTACGTCTTTCTTGACGGGGCTTCTACTCAGTGAGCCCGTCAAATGCAATCTTTCAGAAGATGAAAATACTGCGCTTAGATGTAGCTTATTTGAAGGCTGGTGTGTTGGTCTTCTCTCTCCGTCTCCTCCTTGGCGGATGGTTTCCGCCCTGACTGCAGCAGGCATCTTGAGTACTTGTCCTGTTGCATTATCAAGCACGATCCTACGCGTTCCTGTTCTTGCAAGATATTTCTCGAGACTCGAAAGTACAGTCGCTCGTAGGCAATGGGCGGAAAGAGCTGCTGCTCCGATTTGCTCTAGATATTCTCATGCGCTGATTGAGCTTTTGAGCAGCGTAAAAAGATCCTTGAGACTTTGCGAAGGGGAAAGTCCTCTTGGTCCAGTCCGGGTAGACGCCGCAACGCCGCTTCCTCTCGTGTCGAATAGCTTATCCTCTGATTGTGGGTCTTGGGAATGGAATGATGGATGGATTAGTAGCAATGCTGGATGGGAAGTCTGGACAGGATTTGTAGATATCATGGAAGTAGAATGGAAACCTCCTTCAAGATCAATTGTGCGTACTTTGATGGATGGTGGGGAGGGCCCGCCGCTTTTACGAGAAGGATGTACAGTAGTGCGTGGGAACGATTGGGACAATCGTGATGACGCCGACAATGAAGACGGAAAAGACGAATATGATGAAGAGAAATCGGCTAAGGAAGAAGAGAAGCGTGCTGCCGATGAAGAGAAGAAGAAGAAGCAGAAAGACTCAAAAAGGAGATTGAGTGAAGGCGACAAGGAGATAGATCCAGCTGAAGAAGATGATCCAGCCAATGATGAAGATCCAGCCAATGATAATGATTCAGCATATGAGGTAGATCAAGCTAAGGAAGAAGGATCGCCAGAATTACCTCATGAAGAACCTGATGAGCCCCCAAGTGCTACAGCTGAATCCTCTGGCAATGAGGCCGATGAACCAAACGAGAATGAAGATGGCGACTTGTGTGACTTGGAATCAACGAAGAAGAAGAAGAAATTGGCCACACCAAAGCTGCCTACTGGTACTGTCTTATCAATTGAGCCATGGGGAGGCATTCCAGCGATGGCTAGACGAGTGCGTTGGCATCGAACTGGTAAAGAGGGCGTGTATAGGTATGGTGGGAATGGTGGACGATTTGACCTCGTTCACGTTGAAACAAATGATAAGAACACTCGTGTGAAGAAAAAGCATCCTCCCCCGGAAAGTCTTGAGCAATGTGCAGCAAGGTATGGCTTTGGAAAAAGAAGGAAATGCAATGTCATTTTAAGGTTGAGCAATCGCAAACATGCCAACGCTGACAACACTGATACATGCTGCGACGGTATCATGGAATGGCCAGATTTTGGTGCTGGTGTCCTTGTTGAATGTACCATATATTCCGACGGTGCAGTTGCGATCAAAGAAAAGCGTCTTCTTTACGGCTCGAAGGACTCGGGATGGGAGACCAGATTTGGACAGCCGTCTTACGTACCAGGGTCAGAATTCATTATACTTCCGACATTGAACGAAGACACAATGTCATCTCATGAGGAACTACTTGGAGACAGTACCTTCCTTGTGAAAGATCTGAGGAAGAAAGAAGATGGGGGACGTGTCCGAGTCACGAGTGAATTGCATTTGTATCGAGGGAAAGGATGGAAAATTAACAGCGGAGAAATTACAGATGGAAACTTGTTGTCTGCGGTATCCCCAATGCAGTCGCCATTAATTTGCTTTGACTCTGAGTTTCATGCTTCGTCCTTTTCTCTTTCGAAAGATAAGAGAACCGTGACATGTTTAGCAGCAGATGGAAGAGGAATAGCGTACGGAAATGTCGGATTTACAAAAGGCGTCCATTACTGGGAGGTGAAACTAGAAAAGGCTGAAATTGGGAGTGTTTACATTGGTGTCGCAGAAAAACCTGAAAGCACTTCAGGAGGTTTCGAAACTCAGCCAAGATTGAATAGGTGGCTCGGATGGGGCTTCGTAAATTTTCGTGCCACTTATTCTGCTGGTGTGGAAAGGGTTTACGGCGCTCATTGTCACGCGGGCGATACTGTTGGAGTGTTGCTTGACTGTGATGCTGGTCGAATTTCTTACTTCTTTGATGGTGTGAAATACGGTGAACACATTCTGAATGACTTGGGCTGTGCTTTTGAGAATGTTTCTCCCTTCGGTTTCAATGCGGATGGTTGCGGAAATGGTGGTGCTGGTCAGGGCGCACCAAGTGGTGTAGACGGAGGAAGAAATAACCGCTATCCTGCTAACGGCGCTGTGCGTCCGAAAGCAATGTGGCCAGTTATTGGACTCAGACACCCAGGAGATAGAGTCACGATGTCAGCCAAATGTATGTCATCTCATGGCATTGATGCTTTCACTGTTATGAAAAATTCGCTTGCTGTCGATGAAATCCTCTGTTCATATGAAAGAGTATACAAACCTCAAATTCCCGTCCAGCCTAAACTCACTCCATCCACCGGGCTCTCATTGCCACACTGGTTTGTTGAGGAATCTCTGCAAGAATATACTAGATGGAAGAGTGGTAAATGGTTGAGAACAGCTACTAGAGGAAGTGGACAATACAAGATGTCAAGCTATGGCCTCGATGTTGATTTGGACACCTCGCCATTGGCATGCGCTGCTGCCTGCGCTTCTCTTGGTCTACCAGTTGCTCTCCTGTGCGGAGATAGAGTTGATGTTAAAAGAAGCTCAGGAAGAATTTTAGAACTCCAGGAGGAAGCTGTTGTGCTCGGGGCGTATCAAGGGCGACTTTTTTATCGACTCGTTTCTCAAAAGAGTGAGGGTGGTAGTCTAATGGAAGGTGGCGGTCGAGCGTGGTTCTGGGATGAAAGTGAAGCTGTAGAAGGAGGATTGCAACTGATTGGAGAAGGTCGTGGTCGATCTGTGGTGTTACCGAAGTTGAATCGTTTCAATCCTGTTTGTGGAGGTCTGAAAGTTGTGTACGCTAGTGGCGCAGTCGGTAAGTTGCAAACGCGCTGCCTTTTCCTTTTTTAGACACGATGGATGGTTCTAACTTGTCATTCTGTTTTGTAGTGCGCTCTGATCTTGAAATTTTTGATGGGTCAGAAAACTTGGGCAATATTCCTTTGGGAACCATCATCCCTGCAGAAGACATTATTGAAAGAAGATTGAATTCATGTGGTGTTGCACGTTATCTTATCAATCATGAGACATTGGGTCGAGGCTGGATAAGTGGAAGAATCAGGGGTGGTAAAGAAGAGCCAATAGTTGAAGTGATTCCTTTTGACAATGATGATGATGATGATGACGGCGATGGTAATACTCAACCTGAGCACTACTTGACTCCAGAGAAATCCGCAAATGAATGGTACAAGCATTATGTCGCTGCTGGCGGTGGAACAGAAAGCAGCTCGCCTATTTCTGAGTCTTTCGACATTGAAAGTTTAGATGAATTCCAAGCACTGCTTTCAGCCGGAAAAATCCACGGTCTGAATGACATGGATTCAGACTCGCTTATCGCAAGTGTCTACGGTAAACTTGTTGACGTCCTTCCTCATTTCAGTGATGGGGTGGAGTGCTCATTCATCGATTGTGCATCAGTCCTGGCGAGTGCGTCACCGAAAGATGAAGTGAAGGACTTTAGCAGTTCAATCGATGCCAATGTGCATGAAGTTGCGTCCGAGTCACTTGTACATGTTATAGATAGGCTTCCGTCCACGAAGGCGTTAATGGCTCGGATTGCGATGCTTCGTGCACTCAATCGGAGGGCCCAAGTTGCTCTTCCATGGCTACCTATGCGACCATATCAGGAGGGCAGCTGCATTTTAGGTGGATTACATGGCTTTGGTGCTTCCCTGGAGCGTGCTGGACGGACGTGGGATTCCAAGTCTACCAATAAGTGGGCTCAAGTAACGTCGATTGCATCTCGATTCAGGAGCTGCCGCGAATTATTCTTCACCGGTACAAAGAGAACATTTTTGGAGGGTGTAATGGATGCCACTACAACTCCCACACCTCTTTCCAACGATGAGTATGAATTACCGCGTGACGTTCGTACCTTGCGAGTGAATAGATTGAAGGCACGTAGGGCGATGACCTCTAATGACAGCAACTTGAAGAGGAAGCACAGTGTGTTTTCACAAATGCAACGTGAAATGCGTGGGTGGAGCGGAGCAACACTCAGGCGTGGTTTCGTCGCCAAGGGACATGGTGGGCAAAAACGAGCATTTAAAGTCAAGTTGGTTGGAGAGGGCGTGAATGATTATTCAGGGCCATACAGAGAAGTCTTTACAGACTCCATGCAGGAAGTAACTGACCTCGATGACACAGGAAGCAGTTCGCTGGGTGTTCTAGAACCCACTGCCAACAACCAATCTGAAGTAGGAGAAGGGAGAGACTTGTTCATGTTTGCTAGACCTGCGGATAGCTCAAGCATTTTCAGCGAAGCGAAACTCAAGCTCGATCTACTATCGAGCGAAGAGATCGACTTGATGAAGAGTTTCTCGAGCATTGCTCATAAGAAGAATGAAAGTGCTCGCGAAATTGAAGAGGCCTTGCTATATCTAGGAAGATTGGCCGGCACTGCTTGCAGACACGGCATCCCTGTGGATCTTCCACTTCCCCTTGGTATGGTGTGGAAGCGCCTTACCGAAGAATCAATAGATATGAAGGAAACTCTGAGGGAGATGGATATTCTTGCTGTGCGAAGATTGCAAGATGGAGATGATCACGATGCCACATTGTTTACAGATGAATTGTTAGCGACACAAAGACGTTTGCTCAATTCCTTTGCCGAGGGTATATCAAGTGTGCTGCCTGTTGAGCTGTTATCTGCATTCACAGGTGAGCAGTTGCGTGATATCATGTGCGGCAATCCAGATATTGATGTGGAGATGTTGCGTAGAGTGACAGAGTATGAAGGATACAACAACGATGACGATGTCATCTCGCACTTTTGGGAAGTGCTTCGAGAGATGACAACCTCTGAGCGTAAGCTATTCTTGCAATTCGTTTGGGCAAGGAATAGACTACCGTTGAAAGAGAGTGACTTTGATGCTCCTTTTAAGATTCAGAAAGATACCAAGTTCATCCAAGAGGATGGAGATTGCCCCTTGCCAAGTGCGAGTACGTGTTTCTTCTCTTTGACCTTACCACAGTACCCGGACAAAGAGACGCTGAAACGTAAACTTCTTTTCGCAATAGAAAATGTCACAACCATGGAAAGTGATTATGTGACAAACGACGTGGAAGTAGGTGAGGGGTGGAGGGGACTATAATAATAGATTGAAATTAAATATTAGAGAGAAAGAATGTAAGATACTATCAGGCTAGCTCTCTCTCTAATTTGCTATTCAAAAAAGACTTGACTGCGTTAAGATTAAAGATTTACTCAGCCGCTGCTTCCTCTTCTTCAGCCGCAGCAGCTGCCTCCTCCTCTTCTGCAGCAGCAGCAGCAGCCTCGCTACCCAAACTAGCCACACACTCAGCAGGTCGTACAATATTCCCCTGAATCTCCAACCCACTCTTCAAAGACGTAATCACAGTCCCCTTCCCAAACTCTTCACTAAATTGCTCCTCCACAGCCACAACTCTTCCCATAACCACATCATCCCCACTCTCCACACCAAATTCACTAACCCCCAACTCCTGAAGATTATTCTGAAATTCCATCGTAAGCCCACTCTGTAAAGTCCCCGCAAACGCATTCCCCTCATACTTGGCCCCAATCACATCCATCTCATCCAACGCCGGCAAAAACGATTGAAGTACCGAAGCCCTCGCGGCACTCTTGGAATCGGCCATGTTGGCTCCTCGCATGCGTTTATTGTTTTCGACTAGGGCGACCTGTCGTGCGTATCCCGATTGAGAGTATTTGTCGGCCATATCTTTGAGGGAGGTGAGTTCACTTCGTTTGGATTTTAGGGTGGATTCGAGTTTGGTGATGCTTTCTTTGAGTTCGGTTACTTCTGGATCTTCTGTTGGTGTGTCTTCTTGTTCTTCTGATGTTTCTGCTGATGATTCTTCTGTTTCTACTGCATTTTCCTCTTCACTCATTCGGAGGAAGGTGGTGGTGGCAACAGTTCGTGATGGAGGAGTGAGTAAATCACATGATGTGAAGGCGCATCGACGTGCGACAGAATTAGTGGTGCCTGCTGGCGTGAAGGCCGATGATGAGGCAATTAGCGTTGTTAGCGCGAGTGCTGCTGCTGGTAGTGGTGTCATGATATTGTATTGTAGCGGTGATCTTTTGAAAATGATATGAGGAATAATGGATCGAGCGAGATTGATTTCGATGGAGAGATAGAGATGGCATTTTTGACAAGTGGAGGTCAGTGATGGGCGTGTCCTGTGGGCGTGTCCTGTCATTGTCCTACCTGTCCTTTCATTGGATGCGTCCACCAAATGCTGTCCTAAACAATTGGTCCTAAATACACTTCGCAGCTCGCCACTCGCCAAAAACATCGACGCGGCGAAAAAAGATCCAGGATCCTCCGGATCTTGTCACCCATCAAAAATCATTCCAAAACATCGGGGAACAAATCAACGCATTGCTGCATTGATAGCCATCTATTATCTCCAACGCATCCATCTATCCATCATGATTATCAACCGCCTCGCCACCAGAGCAGTCAGCACAGCCTTCCGCCAACGCGCTGCTGTACAATCCACCGCCGGATTTCACTCCACCACCACAGCCGATGCCAAAGTAGCAGTCCTCGGAGCAGCCGGTGGAATCGGCCAACCACTCTCACTCCTCTGCAAACTCTCACCAGAAGTAGACGAATTATCCTGCTACGACATTGTCGGCACTCCCGGAGTCGCGGCCGATTTATCCCACATCCCCACCAAATCAAGCACTACAGGATCATTGCCCAGTCCAGTCGCCTGGCCACCCAAGCACAATGGTGGATTGGAAGAAGCACTCACTGGTGCGGATGTGGTGGTCATTCCAGCAGGTGTGCCGCGCAAACCTGGCATGACTCGAGATGATCTCTTCAATACCAATGCGAGTATCGTTCAAACTCTTGTGGAGGGGTGTGCCAAGTTCTGTCCAGATGCCATTATTGCCATTATTAGTAATCCTGTCAACTCAACTGTTCCTATTGCTGCCGAGGTGTTGAAGAAACATGGAGTTTACAACCCAAAGAAACTTGTGGGGGTGACTACTTTGGATGTATGTCGTGCCAATACGTTTGTGGCGAATAGTCAGGGGTGGGATCCGAAGGATGTGGATGTGACTGTGATTGGTGGACATGCGGGTATTACTATTTTGCCATTGTTCTCGAGAGTGGATGGGGCCAAGTTTAGTGATGAGGAGTTGGAGGCGATTACTGTTAGGACACGTGAGTGATTATTTGACGTGATGGATTGTAGATTTGAACGAATTCTGTTGTGGCTTTTTGTTTCTCATCCATTATGTCAATTTTGCTTATCATTATTTTGTCGACTCGTTTGTACATGTATCATCAATGTTATTCACAAACAAAAGAATTTGGTGGTGACGAGGTAGTAGCAGCCAAGGCAGGAGCTGGAAGTGCCACACTTTCAATGGCATACGCTGGCTTCATCTTTACAGAAAATGTTCTCAAAGCAATGCGTGGTGAAGAAGTTACCCAATGTGCGTTTGTTGAGAGTGATTTGACTGAGGCTGAATTCTTTGCTTCTCCGGTCAAATTTGGAAAGGATGGAGTTGAGGATGTCTTGCCTCTTGGGGAGCTTTCTGCATATGAAAAGGGATGGTTTGATAAGATGTTGCCTGAATTGAAGAAGCAGATTCAAAAGGGTGTTGACTTTGTCAACAAATAAGTGAACAACCTTTGACTTTGTGATGTGGCCGATAGATGTGTGAATGAAGTGATGTAGGAGGCAGATACTTGGTGTAAATAAGACACAGATCAATTTTATCTGCATGTACTTTCGATACTTGCTTCTGTCATTACAAAGAAGTTAGCAGCTTCTTGTGCTTCTTTGGTTTGATAAGCTTTAGATCCAATGCCAGCTTGATTTGCTTTCTATCCACTGATTCCAACGCTGCAGACACAAGAGACCCTTTGGGTTTCCTCATATCCTCCTTTGCTTTGGCTGTCTTAATTGCCTCCTCCTCTTCTCGAACACGAATACGTTCCAAGTGCGTCTTCTGCGCCATTTGGTACGCCCAACTCTTTGCGGTGGCCCTCTCTTCTAACCGTTTGAACACACTGATGCCTATAGCTAATGACATTTTCCTCATTGCCGCCCGCTGTTTCAACTGCTTCTCGTATAGTGCCTTTGCATTGCTTATTGTATCTGCATGCGATTCTTCGTTATCGTCTTCTTCATCAAAAAATGGTAGATCAAAGTCAGTAGGTCTCTTGAGATAGCTGCTGCGGTGGGTGATGCGCAGTTTTGTTTTCACCTCCATTGTTGTCCCTGGATGTTCTTTTTCCCATTGCAGTTTCATCGCCTCCTCTCGTGCTCTTTCCTCTGCTTCCTGCTGGCGGTGCGTATTCATCATATCTATTCTTTCTCTCCCGATTCTATCACCAACTGTTAGCAACATTCGGTCGATAGCGGCTTCCAGTTTCGCTGACATGTGGATTGCTGAGTCGTATGCTTCTGCTGACACCTTGTCAACCTCTCTTGCTTTTTCGTTATATTTCAATGCATTGGAGAAGATGAGTCTCAGATCAGCAACAGTCTCGCCTGTACAAAAAAGAGGAGAAAGATTGAGGTGAGCAAGACGCCATCACGATCAAAAACCATGTCAAAATTCAGCGCGTAACGTTTTCTTACCGATTGAATTGTACTTCCTTTCACGAAGTTTCTGATAGCATAGGTCCCACGCTATTGGCTTTGAAATATACATGGAATAATTAGGTGGGAAGATCATCTGAATAAAGAAGCTCATGCGTTTTCGGTCAGATGTGTGCATCAGGGCCTTCAACAGTTTATCACACTCCTGTTCGTGCCATGAATATCTCGTGTCTCCAGGTTCTGTTTTATCAATCAACTCGTTAAAGACGGTCTGCTCCATTTCTTTCCGTGCCATCTCTGCATTGCGTTTGGTGAGTTTCCAATTTGGTGCAGAACCTCGTTCAACAATAGGACTATCAGTGCAATCGATGATACACGATTCCAGCACTTCTAAAGACAGCCAACGTGAATACTTGAGCAAGTGAGTAGCAGCTTCATAGTAGGCACATGACATGGGCTCTCCTATTTCATGGCCATCTTTGTTGAATTCAATGGCATTCGAAAACACAAGTGAAATATCAGAGATGAACTCTTCTGCCGTCCGATAGGCCCTTGCAACAGCTTCGCTTCAGCTGTTGTAAGATCCATTGGGTGTTTGATCTTGGCGGCATAACTGTCTCTGATCTCAGGGAAAATAATGTGGACTGGGACGTGAAAGATGTATTTAGGTCGTTCCGCACTGACCCAAGGGTGTCTCATCAGCGTCTTCAAGAACTTCAAACATTCTGCCTCAAATCCCTCAAGGTCTTTAATCTGTCGCCTTCCGGGATAAGATTCCTTAATAGATGCAATTGCGACATGCATTGGAATGGGAGCATTTGGGTCCGTGACAGTGATTTTGGATTGCTTAGGTGCCATCTTTTTCCCGCCCGACTTGGTTTTTGGGGCTACCTTTCCTGCTGCACTTGGCGAAATTGACGTCACCGATTTTGAAGCTGCGCTACTGCTACGCGATGGTCCTTTGATAGACACTCTTTTCGGCTGTTTCTCTTCCACACTTGGAGAAGGAGGTCGTTTCTTTCCGGCAACAATCTTCTTCCCAGCAGCAGCACTTGGCAGGACTGGAGCCTTCTTCGTAATACTTACACTTCGTTCAGCAGGCCTCAATCTCTGGGCAAACATTTTTCTTTGATGATGGCCGATCGATCGGAGGCATCTTTAGATTGACAAGTTCCACAAAAGTAATGAACAAGCAAAATGAACATGAGACTTACCGGAACACCTTAGCGGTGTGTTTACTGAGAGTTACCATGTGAAAATATTTCTTGGCGGTATTGTATTTGTCGCAATTCCGAAATATTGTCAATATGTCATACTCAAAGTCTTCGGGGGTTGCATAAGCATCGCTACCAATCTTGCGCTCAACAGTCTCCAAGTCCATCGGTGTGTCAACAAACTTGTGATAGTCAGTAAACATGGAAGTGTCGACGGGGTTTTCAAAGTGTAACGTCGCCTTCTCAGTTATTTTTGCCGATTTATCCGTGTAGGTTGTTGCGCGTAAATCACGCAATATATCCTTAAGGAATGCCTGCTCTGGTTTCTTAATGGTCAGCATCTTAGTCCTGAATTTCTCCCTTGCTTTAGCACCCTTGTCTGACTTGTCATAGGAAGATAATTGTGCAAGTTGCTTAGCCATGCCTTGTTCTAGCCTGTTGACTTTTTCCATAAACACTGGCCCATCCTCCGTCCCTTCGTAGAATAACCTACAATTTGATGTCACCAGTCTACAATCAGCAGCAAATTTCTCTGCAGAATCATAAACACCGGTAATGAGATTTTGTACTATCGTTCCGTAATCCATTGGCTTTTGAACTCTTTCGAGGTACCCATGTGGCCACTGCCCACCGCAGAAGAAACTCACTGGCTGCAAAAAGAAGTGTGCAGTCTGGTAGCCGTCATCGGGATTCTTTATTTTCAATAGTGCATCAATAACCTTTAAGCACTCCTCCCAGCAATACACAAGTCTGGGGTATACAATTTTGGGCGACTCATTCTTGCCAATGAAAAATTTGCACAATTGTTCCATAGTAGTGAGGCAATCAGTTGCGATTGGTCGAAATGAATCGTCAATGGTTGTATTGTATTGAAGGCAATTAGAACAGATGCGGCGTAAATCAAGAACAAACTCAGCCACTGTTGAATATTGATTCTTGTCGAGCCTAAAGTCATGTTTCAAAGTGTGTGAGTGGAATAGAACACAAGATGAGGGCAGATGCATGTCAACACCACTCCTCTCTAGACAAAACTTACTTGGATGTGATCGCTCCCAAATCCACAGGATTCGAAATCTTTTCTTTGTAATCTTTCACAATCATCGGATCACTAATAGGTTTCAAAAACCATTTTGAATTCGATGGCTGTCGTCGTTTGAAGCTCGACACGATCTTGTAGCATTGAGCTCGTCGTGTTGCGTTCATGGGTGCCTCGCCGACAGTTTCCACTATGGGGGTAGTAGAGGCGGGGGAGTTGCTCCTGCTGCTCTTGCTCTCCGATTTACTGGCATTTTTACCTAGAGATAGTTTCAGTTTGACCTTCTTGGCCTTTTTATTAGGAGGGGGGGCAACCCCTCCCGTACCACTGCTTGCTTCTTCTGTGGAGGATGATGCTGATAGGATGGAACTATTCCGTTTGAGTTTGAGTTTAATCTTCTTGGTTCCTCCCCCTGTCGAAGCAAAGTAGTAGATGCCGAGTCGCCTCCATTTTTCTTGGCAGTAGCTGCCTCCGTCTTCTTCTTTAATCGATCAAACGCCCTAATCATTCGTTTGGCCAAATCGACAACGAATTTCGAATCTCTGTCCTTGTTAAACGCTATGGCATTGTCAAATATCAATTGTGCATCGGCATAAAATTCTTCTTTGGCAGTGTACTTTCCAGCCTCCAGATTTTCCTTCAGGGTGCGTAGATCCATTGGCTTTTTAATGACTTTGAGATATTCGGGGAAGTAGGTTGTTTCGACAGGCTCGAGAAAAAGATAATTGATTGTATTACGCTCTTTGGCCATTAGGCCGGCGTGGATTTCCCTGCAATTTGCTAAATCTTGAGGATCCATTTTTACAGATTGCTGCTAGACTTATTGTGATCTTATTACTGACTATGTTATTTCATTCTATCGCATCGCCTTCAAAGAACAGTGCTACTGTATTATTCCTCCGCCATTGTCGATGTTGGTGATTGATGATTGATTGCCAGTTTGGGTAGTACAAAACACCCACCTACTACCCATTACTACCCAATGCTTACGTACGGGTAAGTAGTTCGCGGATTTCTATCGAAGTCTGTCTGCCACTTTTGCAAGAAAGCTCGCCGCGCTTCGAATCTGCTCTCCCTCTCCGTTTTGGAAAAACAGCACACCAGCCGCCCATTCGGCCACTAACAGTCATAATAGAAAAGAGATATAACCATGTCAGTTGTAGGAGTTGACTTTGGTGCAAAGCACTGCGTTGTTGCTGCTGCTGGAAGAGGTGGAGTTGATGTTATTCTCAATGGAAACTCACAGCGTCTCAACCCGTAAGTAGTTTATGCTTTGTTCCGTCATTTTTATCATCTCCGCTCGTGGTTGGATCCGTGTTTGTGTCTACAGTGCGCTACTTTGTTATTGAAAGAGACTTGCATAGATTCCTAGCGTTTATTTGGAAGCATGATTATGCATGATTTATCTCATTTATTGGCCATATCTCTAACATTTATTTTATATCTACTCCATCCTCACTCTCTCAAAACAGAAACATGGTTGGCTTTGACCAATCTCGATCCATGGGCGAAGGCGCAGCCTCCACCGCCCTATCCAACTACAAAAACACAATCACCAATATCAAACGACTTGTCGGTCTAGCATTCGATGATCCTCGCGCCAAGGCCGAGATGGCCCGCGCGGCATACAAGTGTGTGCCCCTAAAGCACACATCGGGTGGACCCGACGGCATTGCCGTTCAGGTTAATTTGGCTGGAGAACAAAAGATCATCCCCATTGAGGCCGTTGCTGGTATGATGGTCAAGCATATGGGGAATATCGCGGCAGCAAAGGCGGCGAGTGAATCGAACTGTTCTCCGTCGGAATGCTTCCCCAAAGATTGGGTGGTGTCGGTGCCTGGATATTACACGGATGCGCAGCGTAGGGCCTTCCTTGCCGGGTGTGAAATGGCGGGTGTGAAGGGAGTGCAGAGACTCATGAATGAAACTACCGCTACGGCATTGGCGTATGGAATCTTTAAGGACATTCGCAAGGAATTTACCAAGGATAAATCCACACACGTTATGTTCATTGATATGGGTGCGACAACTTATTCTGTTGCCATTGTGGATTTCCAACCGGGTAAGCTTGGGGTCAAGTCAGCTCAGTATGATGTCGATCTTGGTGGACGTGATTTCGATCAGACCATTGCCGACTGGCTCGCTACCAAATTTGAGGAAAAGTACAAGGGAAAGTTGAGTGGCAGTCCGAGGGACAATGCCAAGGTTATGCTCAAATTTTTGGCTGCTGCCGAGAAGGCGAAGAAGACATTGAGTCCAGCCGGAGTGAAGGAAGCCAGGATTAATTTGGAGTGCATCATGGATGATCTTGATTTTGGTATTACGTTGAAGGCTGCTGAGTACAAGACGATGTGTCAACCTTTGTTGGATCGATTGGCAGCGCCGATTAATCGCGCTTTGGAAGAGACTGGTTTGGAGGGTTC
Organism: Skeletonema costatum; assembly: GCA_018806925.1. Classification (NCBI taxonomy): domain Eukaryota; phylum Bacillariophyta; class Thalassiosirophyceae; order Thalassiosirales; family Thalassiosiraceae; genus Skeletonema; species Skeletonema costatum. The sequence continues at coordinate 51,507 of JAHBBA010001256.1, forward strand.
GGATATGACTAGTGTTGAGATTGTTGGAGGAGCTACTCGTGTGGGAAGTGTCAAGGAAGTCATTGCCGGTGTGTTGGGCTTGAATGTGAAAGCAGTGAACAATGGATTATCAACAACTATGAATGCTGATGAGGCCGTGGCTCGTGGATGTGCCCTTCAGAGTGCCATCCTTTCTCCTCGTTTCAAGGTTTTGCCATATGAGGTTCATGAGTACCAATCCTATCCCATCAAGATTGAATGGGATGGATCGAATGAAGATGGAATGGAAGTTGATGCCAACACTGCTGAACCTACACCAACTAACTCTGTTGTTATGTTCGAACGTGGCTGCCAGTTCCCAATTGTCAGGAGAGTTACTCTCAAGAAGAGTGGAAAGTTTACTGTCAATGCATCATATGATGATTCTGCGGATAAATTCCAATACCCCGCAGGTGTGGGTAAGCATATCGCAACATTCAACATCAATGCACCGGCAGATTCTGATGCCAAGATTCGCGTGAATGTGAAGCAGGATATCCATGGCTCTTTGACATTAAGTTCTGCTCAGATGGTAGAAGAAATCCCCGACCCTGAGCCTGCTCCTGCCGAGGAAGGAGCAGAGGCCAAGGCTGAGGAAGGAGCTGAAGCTAAGGCGGAGGAGAAGAAAGAAGAAGTAAAGAAGCCCAAGCTGAAGAAGACGAACCTTGAATTCTCTATCTCAAGACCGCTTGACTGGACAATGACTGAATTGCAACGAGAGATTGAAGTTGAGGTTGACATGTCGAATGGTGATCGTGTCGTCCGAGAAACTGCTGATGCCCGAAATGAGCTTGAGTCTTACATCTACGACATGAGAGACAAGATCATTTCCGAATCTCAATTGGCTGGCTTCTGCACAGAGGATGAAAAGTCAGCATTCTCTACTTTGCTTGAGAACTATGAAAACTGGTTGTATGAGGATGGATTTGATGCTACTAAGTCTGTCTATGTGAGCAAGTTGGCAGAGTTGAAGAAGAGTGGAGATCCTATTGAATCACGTTCCTACGAGTCCAAGGCCCGTCCTAATGCCATGGCTATGTTGCAGAAGACAATTGAGAAGTATACTTCTTGGCTCAACACATCTTCTGGAGATGAGAATTATGCGCATATCACTGAGGAAGAGCGTCTCAAGTGTCAAAAAATGTGCGACGATTCAACAGCTTGGATGTATGATAGCTTGGACAAGCAGGGAGGACTTGCCGCCAACGTTGACCCTGCTGTTACGGTTGCGCAGATATATGCAAAGAACAAGGAAGTTACCGATACTGTAAGCCCCATCATGCACAAGCCAAAACCCAAGCCAAAGGTTGAGGAGAAGAAGCCAGAACCAGCTGATGAGCCAAAGAAAGAGGAAGAGACTAAGACGGAGGAGCCTGCTGCTGCCGAGCCAATGGATACTTCTGAACCCATGGAAGAGGAAAAGCAATAGAGTGGTGAACCTTCATTACTCTTGTTGTCTTGCAATTCGTGCAGCTTAGAATGATAAAGTACAAAACAATTTTTCACGAGGACTACAATATGAATATGGTACCTCGCTCTATGGTACAAGAAAGTGGGAAGACTGAAGTTATTCTTAGCTCCGTTTTACTTCCTTCTCTTTGGTCATTTCTTTCTTGCGCTTCATTCAAATCACTCATTTTTTTGTGCGTTATTATTGGTGGACAATGGCGTCCGAGAATGACACTACCACGACGCCTGAAGAAGGGGCTTCTTCGCTCTCTCCTGTAAATATTGAGACCAGCTCAACCAGTGAGAGAACGCAGGAGGCAATGACATCTAATGAAAATGTGGCTGAAGGGGAAGAGTTGCAAAAGGAAGTGATGCCGTCTGAATCTGTCGAAAATGATATGGATGATGTCCCCATTGATGATGGACCGAAACAACCCGCCTCTCCTGCCGCTCAAGACGTAAAGGTCGATGCTCCTAACAACCCAACGTCTCCTCCAAAGGTATCAGGAGCGAAAATGGCTGCATCTGCAAAATCAAAATCAACCAAAAAATTATCGACATCCTACACACCCCAAAAATCCAAGAAGCCACAAAGTCAAACACCACCATCATCGGCTGACTCTTCGGATTTTGGTCCATTTGTTGATCCTGCTGCCGCCAAGACAGAGTGGAACCCCTTTGACGGAGATAATGCCCCGTCGGAAATGTTTCAAATCGCTGATGATGACGATAGCAACAATCTAAATCAAACGGGTGTCACGGATGCAGTTGCCGAGGAAGAGTTAAATATACTGCGTATGGTTTTCGATTCAGAATACGAAAAGGCACTTCAAGACCAGGAAATCTCATGGAAGGCACGGTTTACTGCTACTCGATTATCGTTTTTCGTTGCCACATTGTTGATGATCTTATATCTCTGGTTAGGGTGTATGTTTTATCGATCAGAAGCAGGATGGTCAATCCCTGATTCGCTATTGTTTACAGTATATACGGTTACGACGGTTGGTTATGGTGGCCCGCAGCCACTTCCCAACACAGGCGCTTTCCATGCCTTTACGTGCATCTACATTTTGGTTGGCATTTCTGGAGTCACTGTAATCGGTACAAACACATATCAGATGATTACCCTTGAGGCAACGAGGATAAGATCATCTCCACTAGAACAAAAGCGACAATCACAGGGAGGTCAATCTACTGATGATGCATCTGAATCAGAGGGAGACTATGATGCTATGGCTAGAGAAGTGGCAAGGCGAAAGGAACAATTCATGTCAGAGCTTGACGACTTGGTACGCCAACAACCATTCTTCAGTGCAGCATTAGACTATTGCATTGATCGCTTCAAACAGACTCGTACATACCTCAAAACAACCAGATCTGGGAGAATCTTGGCAGTCACGCTGCCTTTCACTGGAATGATTCTTTTCGGTGCTCTTGTGGTTGGTCTCATTGAGGGCTGGTCTCCATTGGAGTCTGTTTATTGGAGTATTGTCACACTCACAACAGTCGGGTATGGAGACTATGTTCCAACAAAAAACTCGGCAGTTTGGTTCTGTACAGTCTTCTTTATTCCATCCTCTCTTCTATTTTTGTCCTTCTTCTTGGCTCAAGTGGCAAAGTCATACATTCATCTTCATTCGAGCTACGTGGTTCAATGGGAACGTAGGATACGACGAAAAAATGAGAAGAAGCGTGCCAAGGCGGAACGAGCAAAGGAGGCCCAGCAAAATGCTGAGTTGGCATCTAAAAGTACGGAAAATGCTGCATCGGATGATGTAAAAGTTCCGTCATCTCCGGATGAAGAAAACAATGGCTTTAATACCATCAGTTATACTGAAGAAGAGGAGGAGGAGAGGGGCAGTAATGGATTTTTCTTCGGAGATCAAGCAGGCAATTTACCTTCGTCTTCCCACGGGGGTGGTTTATCGAATGTGTTGTCATCTGAAGACACACCTGCCATGAAATATAGAGAGAATGTGATAAGGAACAAGCTCTCTGCACCAGATCCACAGGGGAAACGTGCCGTCAGCTTTGCAGAAGCTTTGAGATCTTTGAAAAGAAGCACCTCAACCGACAGCTTCAAGTCGGACGAAACTTCTACATCTGGTTTGACCAGGCCATCATTGGGTGTTCGATTACGTGTGCAGGAACGAATTGCCAAAATCATTGCCGTGGAAGTGGCTGGTTTTCAAACTGGTGTTATAATAAAAGGATCTACAGTGAGTTTGACGATCGGTTCCCTCCGTGATACATCGGAAAAGTGGAAAATACCACCACGTGCGTGGAAAGCATTTAGAGCAGTGGCATTCCGTTCTTTACTTTTCGTAGGTGAACGAGACTTGATTTCGGACGGAGTAGATGCGCTGTTGCGGTTGAATGTCATGGAGTTTCATGGAATATTTTCTCCTATACTTGCTTTGATGGGAGATGGTAGTACAATGGAAGCATGGCTAGCGGCTACTGATTTACTTGCTGATGTTGAATTATTGCAGCCTGGTGAGGATAGACGACATAGCGGGAAGGTCAAGCCAGTCTTCAAAGGAGCATTCACTTAAAAAGGAGATATGTTCATATATACTTTAATTTAGAGTTAGCAATACACATTTTTTTGACAATCAGATCAGAGCTGTAGCAATATATATCCAAACAGCAGCACAGGTCATGACTTTTTCTATCTTCCACATATAGCAAAAGTTCAAGACATGTTGTGTCTTCTACGATATCCATTCTTCAAGGGTCGATAGCCTTGGCAAACTGGCGGTGATTCCAACCACCGTATGGCTTCTTGTTGCTGTGCTTCTTTACATCGTCCTCGTCTTCATCCTTTCTATGGTGCTCGAAATGCACGATTCGTCTGTGGAAGGCATTTTCATCGTAAGATTCTTCATTGGAGGTAGTATTATGGTTGGGCGTTACTGCTTTCTTGGAGAATGATATCTGTTTCGGAAACTTAGGGTAGGGAATCAGGTGAGAGGAGAACTAATGAGAGAAGCTACATGGAAACGCAGGCTTGCAACACATGAGACAGCTTGACTTACCTGTTCGTTTCAGATTCAGCTGCATCTTGTTGCATCGTGCATTGTGCTTATTAAGAACAAATGCTGATGATGCAATGACAAGCATCGAGGTCAAGCTACAAAGCAGTGCCGTTTTCATAATCATGGTAGTTTGCTGCACAGTGCTGCTGGTGAGACGATGGTGATAATTAGTTGTTGGTCTGGTGGATCTTTGCTTTTATGGCTGCTAACAACGCCGCTTCGTCGGGATGGCTTCAGCCGCGAGCTGCTTTTTGCATAATTTTGACGCAAAAATTCGCATCGATCATCGTGACACCTTCATGGAATTTTCTCGCAACTGAGACGCACCGAACATCGGGGTCTCGATCGACGTCTTGCACCACATACATACCATGCAGTATGTACAAAGTCAGAGTCGAGAAAGCTTCGTTTTTGCTGGTGGAGACTTGAGGACGTGTACCTGAGGAACTAGTAGCCAAAGTCCTGCAAGGTCTGGACCTTCTACTTTGAATGTGCTATCAGGCCCAAGGGTTACGTAGAACGAGAAATACTCATCGATGTCGACGAGCAAGCCAGCCAGCCACCTCTCTAGAGAGCTACGTACAACATAGTCATAGTTTGCAAGGTGAGAATAGAGCTCTATATAACTTCTTCTTTTTATCTTGTATTCATTGCCCTACGCAGCTGTCTACTTAACATGTTGATAGCTCTGAATGTCTCCACCATGTTGGGATCAATTCTCTCTCGTCTACGCAGTGCTCTTGCTTCAACAATGGATTTGACCATGTAAAAAACAACCACAATGATCACTGACACCAACAGCGGTTTACGAAAGAGCATAGCTGCATCCTCTTTGGCTCTATATATTCTTTCACATTCTTCTATATTGCGGCTCCAGAATCCTTCGTCTCCAGTATACGTGACTTGTGCACAGATTCGAGGTAGTGGTTCGCCTTCCCATCCAACAACTGATGGACCATATCGATACAGCTCCCTCAGTGGAATTCAACTAAGACGTCAAATAGCCAAAACGGCAAGCTGACGACATTCCACACGAACACTTCGAATTTAGTAACCATGGCATCGAAGAAATAATCCCAATCGACACAGCTAGCAGCAGAATAGAGCCGCCAAGATACAATTGCAACAGCTACAATCCCAACAAATTCCAAAAATTGTATAAAGATGGACCGTTGCGGCTTGACAACAGGCGTTGTTGCAGAAGGTACAGTACGACGTTTCACTGGTGGCGGTGGCCGTTTCAAAGACAACACATCTCCAACAAACGATATAGGATTCGAATAAATCACCGAAAGTGGTATAAAGACTCGGTCACTCTCTCGAAACATTCCTGCAACATTGACTGATTGTGTTTGTAGCTGTTTTGAGTGGTGGTTGTTGTAGTATTCATCAATTGAATCCCAGGATGCATCATCATCTTTGTAGTCGTCAAAGTAGTCGACACCACCTCTATCATCATCAGTGGTCATTTCACCAGCTTGACTTAAGCATTCCGCCAATTGACGTTCTGAGGCGAAGCCATTGGGTGGGATAAGGATGCGTACAATTTCTCCATCTGTGTAGGATGGTTGTTGTTGTTTGCTAAGTGCATTATTATTTGTTGTGCTCCTTCTGCTGCCAGTAGGATTATTGTTACTTTCCCTCCTTTTGTTGAGTGTATGCGGTGGAGGTGGTGCAGTACTAGCTGGTGAAGAAGCTCTCTTCCTTCTATGAATGTGAAATGGACGAAGCATATTGAATGGTTGAGTTGATGGTGAAACACGTACTTGGAGATATTGAATGTCATCATTGTTGTTGTTGTTGTTGTTGTTGTTTTGGTTCGCGATGTTCATCATTGGCGCCGGCGGCTCTACTGCTCTTGGATCAGCGTTGCTGTTATTGTTGGAGTTAGCAACATCATTCGCTCCTGCATCGATATCCACCACGTTATTAGTACTGTGATTGTTATTGTTGACGTTGTCATTATTTTGCATCATGGGAGGTGGTGGCGGCGGCGGAGGCGGACGCTGCTGCTGCTGCTGCCGACCAAGCAGAGGCGCTCGTAGCTGTTGATCCCTCTCACCACTCGTCACGCTACCATCGTCGCTTCCTTGGAGAGAGCGTGAGCGCCTAGTTACTACCATCTTCCGGTTCACCAGTTTCACTGCAATCTGTGACTTTATGTGCACCTCGCTCTTTCAGCTGTTGTGTCGGTTTGTGAAAAGAGATTTGAATATGAGGAGAGGAGATAGTCGTTAAAGGAGGTACGTACTTAGGGTAGGTAGTACGTATGCAGTACGTATGCAGTACGTATGCTACCTACCTTGTCGACCTCAGTCGGAGGTCGACCTCCGACTTAAGTCGGAGGTCATGTATTCCCTCGATCTTTTGCTCACACACATCATAAAATGACCATAGAGTTATCTCTCTATCCCAAAATTTTGTGTAGAATCCATTTTTGAGGTCTGTGGGGTCTGAATTTCAGCGGAGAAGCTGCTGTTTGCACTATCAAGCTCGGTACGATTCATCATCGATTTTTGTCCCTGTTATTCAGAGAAAGTTAAAGAGGATGCTCTTCGATTTCTTCGATGGAAGTGTAGGCTTTTACATTTTTTTACAAATGTAAGTCACTTAAGGAAGGATGCCTCGTGTCTCGAGAATGGGCTATATACAACACCCCAACGAGGACCCAGCAAAATGGAGAGGAGAGACGAATGACGCACTCTCATCTCTTCTCTTTTGCTGAGTTTTTTGCACCATCACCATTTTGATGCATTTTGCATCCGTCATCGACAGAACACCATCAATCACCATGATGTGCGGCAGTGCTACTGCTGCTACTGCTGCTGGAGGATTACCAACAATGATGTTAGGCCTAATCCTACTCGCCGCCACTAGCGTCCCACTCGCAGATGGGTTTGCCTACGCACCAAACTTTATCACAAAAATTATCGAACAATCCACTGGAATCACTCCAGTTGGACTCTTGGATGTCGGGCAAACTAACAATGATAACACGGAGGATGAAGCGACATCATCAGTAGAAGCTATCGCCAACAACAACGACTTTCAAGGACCAATTACGACACGCTTCCCACCAGAACCAAATGGCTACCTCCACCTTGGACATGCCAAGGCAGTCTCCTTCAATTTTGCAGTAGCGCGTGCCTTCCAGGGTGGAAATGGTCGATGCCACATGAGATTAGATGATACCAACCCCACCAAGGAAGATGAGGAGTATGTTCAGTCGATATTGGAAGATGTGCGTTGGATTCAACAGGGTTTGGAACCGTTCACTGCTGCTGATGATACTGACAAAGAAGGACCGTGGTATGGGAATGTCAGGAAGACATCCGATTACTTCCAATTGATTTATGATGCGGCAGTGTACCTAATCAAAACTGGGGATGCGTTTGTAGATGAATTGACGGCAGAAGAAATGAGAGAGTATCGTGGAACGTTGACTGAGCCTGGAAAAGAGAGTCCGTGGAGGGATAGGAGTGTGGAAGAGAATCTGAGCTTGTTTGAAAAGGTGAGTCATATTATTGATTGCTTACATTGCTCATCTAGCATGGTATATGTATGTTTTATTTATTCTCTCGTGCACTCATGAAATACGCAATTATTTGATCATGTGCTTCAAGATGAAAAATGGAGAGTTTGAAAATGGCAGATATGCACTACGAGCAAAAATCGACATGTCCTCACCCAATCTAAATATGCGTGATCCAGTCATCTACCGAATCAAACATGAAAGCCATCAAGCGACAGGAGATGATTGGTGCATCTATCCTATGTATGACTTTTCGCATCCTATTGCAGATGCCGTTGAGGGCATCACTCATTCACTATGTACATTGGAATTCGAGGATCATCGCCCATTGTATGATTGGACAGCAGAACGAGTGTTGAAGGCTGATCTTGTGTCTTGTCAACCTCGTCAGATTGAGTTTAGCCGATTGAATTTGAAGTACACTGTGCTATCCAAGCGAAAGCTAATCAAACTTGTGGAAGATAAATATGTGACCGGTTGGGATGATCCAAGAATGCCAACATTGTCAGGGGTACGACGTCGAGGAATGCCTCCTGCGGCTATTCGTTTGTTTTGTGAACGCATGGGTATTTCCAAGTCAGATTCCAATATTGACTTTACCATTATGGAGGATTGCGCTAGAGAGGTATTAGATGATGAGAGTCCACGCGCATTTGCAATTCTTGATCCGCTGAAAGTTACAATTAAGAATTGGGATGATTCAACAAAGGAAGACTTTGGAGTTCCTCGTCATCCAAAGAAAAACGAGCTTGGAGAGCGCACTGTTCCATTTGGTAAAAATGTTTACATAGAAAGAAGTGACTTCTTTGACTTGGAAGGACCGGAGGGATTGTCCAATGGGGGCAGGGCGCCCAAGGGTTTTAAGCGTCTTCTTCCTGGGGGTAAGGTTCGACTGAAGTATGCATATGTCATTAGTTGTGATGAGATTGTACGGGATCCTGAAACAAATGAACCGACAGAGCTTGTATGTACCTTGTATCCTGAAACACGAGCCGGAGTAACACCTGAAGGTGAGGCACGTGTAAAGGGTATCATTCAATGGGTCGAAGCAAGTACTGCAGCTAAAGTTCAAGTGATGCAATATGATAGACTTTTCAAGGTGGAAGAACCTGGAAAAGATTCTGGTGAATTTACGGATGATATCAATACAGAATCATTGAAGATCATGAATGATGTCATTGTTGAACCATCTGTTGCTATGGATGCTTTGAGTATGATTGATCGAATCCAAAACAGCTCGACGGAAGATAAGCTTTATCACTCTGCGCTCACGTATCAGTTTGAGAGAAGTGGTTACTTTGCATTGGACTCGTCTTCAACTGAAGAGAACTTAGTTTTCAACCGTGTCGTCACATTGAGAGACACTTGGGGCGCACCACCTGCTGGTGGAAGAGGAGGAGAAGCAGAACAACCAAAGCAAAAGAGCCAACAAGCCAACCCGAGGAAACAGGGTGGCGGTCAGGCTCCAATTCTTGAAGATGCCCGCCGCGTTGCTCTCCGCGCCGGTACAATCCTCGAAGCAGGACCTCATCCTGAGGCTGACAGTTTGATTGTGTGCAAATTAGACTGCGGAGATAAAAATGAAGCTGGCGAGGCAGAAGAGCCACGAACAGTTGTCGCTGGATTGGCAGGTAAAATTCCTTACGAGAAACTTACGAATCGAAAGGTTGTGTGCATAACCAATTTGAAGCCAGCCAAAATGAGGGGAATTGAAAGTACAGCAATGCTTCTAGCAGCATCAGATGGGAAAGAAGGAGACGATGAAACCGTAGAGTTACTCGACGTACCTGATTCTGTCCCAAACGGAGAGCTTTTGTCATTTGAAAATATGGATCCATGTGAACCTGATGGAATGCTCAAAAGCAAAGGAGCTTTGAAAGTTTGGGATAGAGTGAAATCAAAGCTGAAAGTAAATGAAAATGGTGAAGCGACATATCAAGATGATGATACCGAACGTAAACTCCTTACTAGTGTCGGGCCTATTACGGTGGAATCTCTAAAAGAATCAATAATTCGATAGAAGGCTTAGCAGCAGATACTAGACACAAAACAATAACAAACTAATTTTAGAATAGCAATAATGAATCAATCCTATCTCACCGTTTTATCCAACAAACCTATCAGGATGACGAAAAACAGAACTTGTCTGCTGCTTCAATTCCTACTACCTACTCCGAATGGCATGACTCTCGAGCAAACAGTAGTCTCTCTGTATTCAATGAAACAATTCTATGTCCTCCTATACTATCGTAATCAACTAATATGGGCCCCTAGAAGCTGTTAATCGCAATATTCACAGCAATAGATATGATATGGTGCTAGAGTAGTGATGGCAGCCATCCCAAATTAGACCTCATCTGGTCACCTACGACGTTGTAACGAGGCTGATACGACCAAACAGAGCTTGAGCCGTGAAACAAATCCTTCTATACTATCATGACCAACAATAATGGGCCACTACAGGCTGTCGATTGCGAGATTCACAGCGTGAGATACTATATAGTTGTCATAGAGTTGAAGGCGGCCGTCTCAGATGACCTCATCAGGTCACCTACTACGTTGTAGCGACGCCGATACGACCAAACAGAGCTTGAGCCGTGGAGCAGATCCTTGTATACTTTCATGACCAACAATAATGGGTCACTACAAGCTGTCGAACTCTTCACTCACTGCGCTAGATAAGATATGGTGCTAGAGTAGTGCTGGCGGATGTCCCAAATTGGCCCTCATCAGGTCACCTACGACGTTGTAGCGACGCCGATACGACCAAACAGAGCTTGAGCCGTGAAACAGATCCTTCTATACTATCATGACCAACAATAATGGGCCACTACAAGCTGCTCGATTGCGATATTCACAGCGCTAGATATGATATGGTGCTTGAGTTGTGCTGGGGCTGTCCCAAGATGACCTCATCAGGTCACCTACGACGTTGTAGCGACGCCGATACGACCAAACAGAGCTTGAGCCGTGAAGTATATCCTTCTATACTATCATGACCAACAATAATGGGCCACTACAAGCTGTCGATCTGCGATTATTCCAGCGCTAGATACGTATATGGTCTAGAGTAGTGCGGCGGATGTCCCAGATTGGCCTTCATCAGGTCACCTACGACGTTGTAGCGACACCGATACGACCCAAACAGATCTTGAGCCGTGAAACCAGATCCTTCTTATACTATCATGAACCAACAATAATGGGTCATTAGAAGCTGCTGATTGCGAGATTCACAGCGCTAGATATGATATGGTGTGAGAGTGAGTGCTGGCGGCTGTCCCAAACCGGGCTCTTCAGGTCACCTACGATGTTGTAGTATTTCCGATACGCATATATAGTGCATGACTAGATTAACATGTACTTTAATGCAATCGTTACATTTTTCTTGTCCATTAGAGCTGTTGTTACCGCTTCCGATCGATTATCACTCGGTTAAGTGAGCATCAGAAAGTCATTTGGTGACGATGTGACACATGCGCAAATGTCTCACCTTCAACATAACGCTGAAAATGCTCTCAAATCTCTCATGTCTCATTCATGTGGCTGAACGAACCACCCAATAATCTTCTTCCATTTTAGCCACCATGCCGTCCCGTTCTAGTACAAGCAAGAGGAGGTCACAGCACAGCGGACAACCAAGCAGTATCAGGCGACGTAACGCACCGTCTTTCAATTCCATATTTGAAGATGACAGCCGAAGCAACACAATTTCTCTGTTTTCGTTTTCAATTCCGAATCCTCTATCATATTTTCGTCGTAGTGACGATGATTACTCTTCAGCAGGGCCAATAGCATCATATAACACAACAAAATTTATTCTCTATGGCGGTGTAGTTTTTATCGTGCTAGCATCATTATTCGATACATACTTCCGAACGCCATCTCAGCAGAGCGGGGAAGGAGAAATAGTAGGCGCAGCTCTCCCCCAAGTGACAAGCGATGGTAAATACCACGGGAGATATCCCAATTCTCTCCTCACTCTGTTCTATCCATACACATTGTTCAGAGATGTTGTCCTAGACCAACCAGTTGATGCAAACGACGTGCCTTTCTTTTGGCACGCACATGTGTCGGATGAAATTCCTGTGAAGAAGGTTTTGAAAACATGCTATGGAGCTGATCTTGTCGAACTGAATACAGAGGAAGACGTGGAGAAAGCGAAAGAGTTGAAATTGCTATCCTCCTTGGTATCACAGGGAAGAGTGGGGCCAGAGTCACTGAAGGAAAAACTATACAATGGTCAGAGGAAACAACCGATAGTCATTACATCCCCACATATTAGAGAAGTGGCCGAACTATTCACACAAGAGAACTTGGGCCGAATGTTCTCATTTTACAGACATCCGATTGATTATGATCTTCATCCGAATTTGAAGACTAAGCTGCCTCCTGACGCGGTGAACAATTTCATGACGAGGCTCTTATCAGGTGTACATTCAGGCGAGTTGGGCTTCAAGGAGCTGGGCATTGGAAAACAAGTTATAAGACAAACCACATTATCTGGAACGCGAGATCTTATGCCGGAATCAATTCTTCGCTTTGGACAGTACTTCGGATGGGTTCCTGTCGGTGGTGAGGGGACCAAACTGAGCGAAGAGACAGACATCGCAATTGCTAAATCATGCATAGATGACATATTGCAGTCTTATCCTGGTGAGAGGTATGCGGATCACAACTCACCTGAGTGGCTTGCATTTTACAAAGCAAATAAGTACGATTGCCAGCTGTACGAATTGGCCAGGAGTACGTGGCGTGCTCAGATTCAAACCATTATTCCACTCTCAATGCAAAAGAGGAGAGCCGGAGAAGGCGACGACGATGAAAAGAATGACGAAGAAGGAGAGGAAGAGTAGTTTGTAGCTATAAATTTGTTTAGGATGTATTAGATATTTCTACAATCAACTTCTTTCTCTGGGTGAAGATTGCGTAGCTCTGCAACGAGTGACTTTCGAGTCATATCACCACCGATGCAACCATCACTGCCATCGCTCAGATTCAATCGAAACGCACGGTAGTGATGATTTGTCCCCGGCAAGGAATGAATACCTGCTTCTTGACCACTCGATTTAGGACCACCCAGGCCTCCCATTCCTTCATCAGGGATGCCAAATATAACACGCCTCACTCGCGAATGCACCAAACTCATTGCCTCAAATATATTTGGTTCTTTCGTAAGATATACGTCATATCCTGTGCAAAGGTATTGACCACCGCGGAATTTGTCAGATTCCATACCATTTGATATTGCTACCTGACGTTCTATTCTACTCACTCCTTGAATCGCCAGTAGAGGTGCAGTAGAAAGGGGATTTATATAATCAGGGAATGATGCCCAGGTTTGGTGATTACTAGCATCTCCAGCTATACCTTGAAGTTTCCGTTCTTGTGATGCTCGCGAAACAATGGAGCCAGTTTGAGGATCAATCACTAAAGCACCTGATATCGACAACGATAATTCTTTGTCTCTGGATGGTGCAATTTTCTCCTTCCACTCTCTCCATTGTGTATATCCCATCATTGCATCAGCCAAAGCTTCTTGCATCCAATTCTTCATCAACTCTATTTCTGCAGATGTCAGTGCAATTTCTTCCTGCTTAAATTGTGTCGTCTTCTTTTCAAAGAACAACGTAGGCCATACGCTTTTATTCCATTCATCTCGTTCTTCCTTGTTTTTTGCAGGTCTACCAGGCAGTGATTGTCGGGTGAAATTGGGGCTTTCCTCTGATAATCCATATTTTGCGAGTATTGCAAGCAAAGATGGTGATGTTGCATTCCTTGTCGTAGTAGCAGTCTTGAGAGAATCGTTGCATTGCTGTACGGAGCCGACAAGTACATCCAGGGACCACGGTGTAGAGTTTTGGTTGGACCTGTCCTTTTGCTTTCTCTTTTTTATATTGTGGCCATTGGATTGTTTCTCTGTATTAATGTCTCCACTCTCTACATCTTCACTTTTCAGCTTCTTGCCGCAAGAAGTTTTGTCATCACTTGAAGAAGATGATAACTTTTGTGTTTGAGCACTACTATTTGCTCTCAATTTTACCTCATTTTCAGTGGCAGCTCGTCTGCGAGCTCGTTTCAAATGATCTGTCTTTGGGAATTGATTTGTAGTCGATGCATTGGTCTCTGCAGAGGACAATGGGCTCCGCAGGGGTAAAATCGCACTGAGATCTTTGCTCAGCGGGCCACAGATCGTAGGATCAATATTTTCAATGATGTAACATTCGATCCACTCCGGTAGTACTTCCTCCGCATCAGGGCTCTCTATCTCGATGAACCAGTCGGCAGTACTGCTGTTGGAGCAGGACATCGTCACCATCCTACAATACAGAGCGAGAGGGTGACCACTTAATAGTACAATACCACATTGTTGGTGGATGGTGGATAGTGGGAAGTTCGAGGCCGCTAATTTTTGTGTGACTGAGATGATCTGGTTCGAGGCCCGCCAATTTTTGATGATGACGTCACGCTCAGAGGCCATCATCCATCCATCCGATCCATGCGATCATCATGATCTCACAGTGACGAATTGACGGAACAAAATCATCAAATATTATCTAAAGAGGGAAGTCTACACTACCGCCACAAGCCGGCTAACCGATGATTCCTCACCGTAAATATAGTGCGCTTGCTCTCTTGCTTATCTGCTCTCGGCAGAAGGGAGCAGATGCATTCACAACCGCTGCGCAAAGGCCAAATGTCTTATCCGCGACAACTTCAACATCGTTAGCAGCTGAAGAGTTCGGACCATCCGCAGCAGTAAAGGAGCGACCGACAACAGATGATGCTGCAGTCATTGACACAAATTTAACAGCTGAGGAAGCCAAGCAAGCGCTGATAGACTTGATTCCTCGTATGACTGGGAACGAGGAGGAATACCGAGCCGTGGAATCATATGTGAATTTGTTGGAAGAAAAATACTCTCCAGTGCAAACAATTGACTTTTTGAACCTTGCTATGGCAGGTGAATGGCAGCTATTATTTTCAACAAATCTTACAGGAAAACCCAATAGGAAATTGCGTCTGAGAGAGTTGGTACAGAAAATTGAAGCAGATGGCTTTGGTGGTAGCTTGACCAACTCGGCACAGTGGGATTATTCTGATAACGACGAGGGCTCATTTGATTCCACCGGTAGCTTCAACATCAAGTGCTCTTACAAAATCAATCAAGGTGCTCGCATGGTCATTGACTTGGATCGCCATGAACTACGGCCAGCAAATGGGTCAGGTGTCCCAAGTGACGTCCCTGCAATGGTTGCCTTGTTGAATAGGGCAATTCCCAAAGAAATGTTTGATCCGAACGATCATGCTATGGATACGACGTATCTGGATGCAGACTTGAGAATTGCACGTTTAACCGGTTCCAAACATGAAGGCGTGAGAAATATCTTCTTCCGAAAGGGCCAGCTCGAAATCAAGCCAGTGTAGGAGGGTAGTAGTTCTTCTTGAGACGATGATAGGTATTCACATAGCTGTTTGATGATGTGAACGTGTAGATTAATTAGTACAACTATAACGAGAGAATCTCTCAGTATTTCTGCTCACTGCATTAAAGTGATGATGTAATGCGCAAATACTTGCATCAATCTCTGTACTTATTAACCTTACAACATGTTGTTACTAACTTTTAATCATCCTATTTTCACCCTAGATATCACTCTCATTTGGGCACTCTTCGCAAAACACGCAACACTCTATATACGCCGAAGGTCTACACAAAATGAAGCTTTCAAGGCAACATTCTTTCATCTCCCCTTCCACTATGAGTCGTGGCAATATCTTCATACTTTTCGCCCATGCAAGAGAGAACATCCGCCCAGAGGTCAGAAGCATTGTCATCTTTCGATACGGGGGCACCAGCATACCTCAAAATAAGATCAGCTGAAGCTGCAGCAATATACCAAACACCCTTTTCAATCTCGCGGGTTAGTTGTCCAGGAACCCACGCGGCATGACCCTTAACAAACAAAACCTCTGTGGGATGTAAATGATTTCTGCGTACCTCTTGCATAAGCTGACTAGAACCACCAACAAAGACACCGGGGCATACCTTCTTTGATCCCATCACCTCTCCAAACCCGTGCAAGGTCGAGAATTGATCTTGCATCACTGGGCCGCCGTAAGATACTGGAGCTTTGGAAAATGCCATCTTGAGTGACAAGTCAATGTTTGAATCGGTATCACTTGCAATTTTGATCAAGTTTCCAGGGAATGGTCTGCAAAAGCAAGTGTTGTATTGAATGCAAGAGAACAGAAGTTAGTATGACTGAATGCATCAAAATCTAAAATCATAAAAAAAACTCATCTACTCGAGACAATCTTGAACTCACCTGTTGATAACCATTCCTGTAGACCCAGTATTCTCATTATGATCAATAATCAGCACAACAGTCTGATGAAAGACCCCTCCCAACTTTTCATTTGCAATCAATATGCACCCAGGTTCGACATGGTAGAGTGGATGAGCCCATCTATGCGAATCAATCTGAACATGTGGTTCATCATACACAATGTGGCATTCCTCTTCATCCATGAATGGATCATCACAGGGCGAATTAATTTGAATTTTGGAGAATTTAGTGGCCCCTCCGACATCTACACCATCAAAAATATCAATAGGAGAAGAATCATTATACTCTTCCTTGACTGCAGTAGGAGAGACCGTCTCCTCCCTCTCCTTTTCCTTTGACGATTCCCCCTTGGAAAAGATGGATGATATGGCACCTGAAATGAAATTACCAATCTTCTCCTCCTTCTTGGATGAAGAAGAAGCCTGCTTGGTGGCGGAGTTCTTTTTATCCCCAACCATGTCCTGTTCTTGTGCAACTAGCTTGGCACGAAATTCACGCCAATCGGATCCCATCATGTGTTCCCAGCTCTTCTCCATTCGAGCGCGATCATTGTCTTTGCTTTCGTGTAGGCATGTGGGAGATCTTCGAGATGATGTCTTAGCGATCTTTGTAGGTTGTGGTGCAATAAACGCTGTGGCTGGCGAATTACTCGCCAATAAGACCAGGGCAGCAGATTTGGTTAGATAGGACGAAATGCAGGGTGACATATTGTGGCAAGGCAGTGAAAGGGCGCTGAAGATGATCGATGCGCCTATCCAGATGGTCTATGATGTTACTACTGTGCTTTATTGTTGTTGAGAATCTTGCTTTGAATTGTTATGAGAGTGCATCAAAGTATCAATCACTGCATTGGCTGCTGGTTCTCATCATTGACACTTCCTTCTGTTCAACTGTTCAACGAAAAAAGCTGGTGCATGCCTGCTGTTCCAAGTTGGCAGATGTCTTTATCATTTCTCACAAAGTAGGAGTGTAATCTAACTTAGCTGATCCCATCTCTCGTGACTCAAGACTATGTAACTCGTGATATCTGCGTCACTCGTCACTCACCACTTCATCACTTCATCACTGCTTCATACCACTAAAGTATCACTTCTTTACCACAGCCAACAACCTCACGATGAAGTCCTTCGCTCCCTTGTTGCTCCTGCCATCTGCAGCTGCATTCAGCAGCTCCTCCATCCCCAACACACGAGCAAGCACAGCTCTCCACGGTGTCAATGGCATCTGGAACAATGCAAACGACTTTGGCAAGGGAAAATTTCGATTCTACGATGGACTTGATAGTTACATGAAGCCATTCCCCGATGAAGATCGCGAGCTATATCCTGAGATGTTCAAACTGCCAAAAGGAACGTACGAGGTTCCACTTTCCAAGCCATGTGGTATTATCTTTGAAGAGATAGAGTCAAACATGTGGAGTTTACGTTGCTGATTTAGTTGAAGGAGGGAATGCATACAGTCAAGGCGTTATCCAAAAGGGAGATGTGTTGGTTGGCATGACTGCTGTCCAAATTGCTGGTGCAAAGTGGGAGAGAAGATTGATTCCAGCTCGCAAGTTTGGATTTGATTTGGTTGTTGATGCGATTGGCTCAAATGATATTAAGTGGGGATGCAACAATGTTATCTTGATGCTTGAAAGACCTGGCGAAGCGGATAGTGAGGAGGTTGATAAATTCTTGGAGTTCTTTGAACCACCTGCTGACACTCCCTGGAAGCTCCCCGTATAAGTTGTTGGAGGATCGACGAAGTGGTTTGCTAAGTAGAGAGCACTGCGCCGACTGACTCTTATATACGCTGAGACTGACAAGCAGAAGCAAGTCGCAAACGATTGTGCAGCCAAAACTTAAAACCAGCTTACGGACTTTTTCAAGCAAGCAAGTGCATAGTGCGGAACGACAAAGTATAATGTAGACAATAACACTTGTGAAGAAGAAGTTATGTTACTACAACGTATCACTCAAACATTTTTCAATGCCCTCTCTGATAGCGGAGTCACTTTCCTCACTGGTTTCTTCGACAACACTCTTCGACGTGCTCTAGAACTTCTACCTCTATCATCATTCGAAGCAGTGTCTACAAACGATGCATACCAAACATACAGTCCCAAAACCCAAAGGAGAAACACGAAAGAATATGGAACATTTGAAGAAACCGATGTCTCAGTTTGCGGTATACCTCCTTGGTTCACAACAGCAGCTTGATCCTTCCAAGTAGTGACATCTCCTCCCATGGGAAACAAGTAATCACCAGTATCAGGAAGATTTCTCAAAGGAAACTCTGGCTCCAAATCCAAATCATCTGCCTTGCCTGTCCCATCAAATAAATTTGCCCTAGGTGATATTGATTTGTCATATGGGACCCAATTCAAATTGGCACAACCCTTTCCTTCATTGCCGTACTGACCTCTAAATTCAGAATCGGGAAGTGCTATACTGGCAAATTGAAGCAACTGATCCAATGTCCGCCGTCTTCCAAGGCCGTAGATGCCTAAATTGGCTCGTGCTGTGATCATTCTACCACCACCTCCACCACTACCACCTGCCGTCATGGAGGATATCTCACTATTGGTAATCCCATGATGAATATTCAGCATTACTTTCATTCTCACATGCGCATCTCGCCTTTCATTGTCATTGCGTGGCCACTTCTTCTCACCCTTCTCACCATGACCAGCTATATGATGCAATGGATGCAAGTCACTGTTGTCCTTATAGACTAGGTTGAATGCAGGAGTGTAGACATCATACCCACGAGTCCATAGTCGTGCAAAGTGAGGGAATTGTTCCGTGTTCAACAGCTGTACTGCAAATGGATCTTGTGGCACATTGGTTTGATAATGACACTTGGAAAACACAAATGATGGCGAGTAGGTACGAGATAGGAGTGGTTGAGTGATTCCAATTGCCTTGCCATCGGCATGAGTTTCAAAGAGAGGAACTCCCTCGGAACCAATTTTGATTTCGCATTGTCTTGGTACTTCCACGGCAATTGGGGATGCCACCCCCTTGTCTTTCGCAGAGAGAGGCACATTGCTCAATACGGCATACTCATTGTTTGTCAACTTCCACTGTTCAATGGCAGCATTGTCCCAATTCTTGACAAAGTCCATGGAAGCATCAATCTCCATACAAAACTCTTCATTCCCCAACAATTTACGTGTAAATGATCTTGCATATACTGGACCTTTGCTTCCAAAATGATGAAATCTCACTGATCGAATCTGAGTTGTTGCCCTTGGACATGCCTCTAATACTGCATCGTAATCTGCTTGTCGTTCTGCCATGTGGCTTACTCCAGGTTCATGTTGTTTCATTTGATGACCCATTAATGCACAGTATTCCATGAGACATGTTGGATCATCATCAGTTGAGCTACTGTCACTGCTACTACCGGTACTATCAGTTTGTTCAATCAGTCCAACTACCACCCGATCAGGATGAGCAGCCGTATCAAAGAGACGAAGTACCGTCTGAGCACATCGTTTGCCATCACGGAAATGAGGTATGGATACAAAGATGGGAGTTGTTTTGGAGTCGAATTTATTGGTGAATCCGTGGTTGTTGTTGTTTGTGGGCGGTATGGGTTCGTAGGCACCACCTGATGCTTCATTATTGTTGTTGGATGCTATTGGATGCGTGATTTCTTCGAAGGAGCTGCCGTCGAATACTCGGCCGTATTTGGAAGCGCTCATGATTATTCCAAGTATGAGCCATACCCAGACCTAGAATGCCTTTCATTCACAGCCTAATATTCGGTGTGCGTTCGTTGTCTTTTATTCACTACAACCTACAATGCTTTAAAGGGCCGTTATTTGCGGCATGTTGTGTTTTGTCATTGTCGCGACGTGGAGAGCTGTCGGCACGTGACACAAGATGAGCAAGGAGAAGGGGGGCAGCGAGGCCAGACAAAACTGCCCGCAAAAGACCCGCACAGGCACTGCCCGCCACAGGCCGGCACCATGGTAGCGCGCCAGAACTAAGCTAAATTAGTGGCAAATTAAGACAGTAGCCTGCTTCAAAAAAGTTCCGCTCCACCAGAGAGAAGCCCGCGCAATGGCCAAAAATCCAAAAAAGTTCCACAACCATAGCCCTACCTCGCTCATGTCATCTATTGCCATCGCTCCAATACACTTCAAATGCTTGACGTTTTTGGATAGCAGCTTCATCACGTGCCCACGGGCACCCCATAAAAAAACGTCAAGCAAACGCGACAATCTGATATCTCATTATCATGCGGAACGCTATGGAACTTCTTTTTGATGATGTCGAGTTCAATGCTTCGAGATGTAGTTAGAGAGTTGTGTTGGCATACCATCCATGCAATACGCCCACCAATCACGCCCCATGGCTTTATGGATGACCCTTCGTCACTTCTGAAGTGCAGTATCTGCAATGTTGGTCAGAGCGTCTACATTTTACACCATGATGAAAAATCGACATCAACAGCACATCATGCGACAAAACATCCACACTATTGCACCAATATCTATCAATTGCCTCGTATTCATTTGAGATGACTCTAACATATACTTATCGATCGATGTACAAACAACACCAGGCCGCGTATGTTATCTAATATCTCAATACTAAGCAGAGCGCTCTGAACTTCGAGTCCGTTTTACGGTAGTTCACATTCGTCGGTGGTGTTTATGGTTCGGATGTGGTGCATGCAGGCCTTCAATCAACCCCAATCCTTCCTATGATAACTAGAGATTATTCTAGATGCATAATGATGTTTCTATCAATGGAAAAGTAGTATTCTAATGCATTATTCATGTTTATTCACATGTGTACCTTCCACATTAATAATATCACCTGTCCAATCTTGTGCTGCTAGAAAACGCCCCATGAGCAGTCTATAGTCTTCCCATATTATGCTGGAACGTGCGTTGTTGATTTATTGGAGTTATTCAATGTATGAAAGGTTTGTTGATACATCTACCCTGAAATACAAAATCATTTTCTCTCATTACCTCCCGTCGGAAACTTTGTTCGTTAAACCCGTTAACGAAAGGTTTTTGACCTTCATAATCATTCATGGTCTTTTTATATGTATTAAATAAGACTGATTTGCGTCCATGGCTTCGTAGTTACACAATTCATCCAGATAAGGTCCATAGTAGGGGCGACAACGCGAACAATCGACGATTTCGATGGCACCAACGGATACTGTGATTTCTCGATATGTTAATTGTTGATATATAAAATCTCCCTCAATAATGCACTCAATGGTATTTTAAACTAAGCGAATGAGATTAATAGGGTGTAGTCGTTATATGGGTGAAGCTGTGGCTATCGGAACGGAGGCTGTCATGGTGGTGGTGTCGAAGTGATAATTTTGATGGGTGATGTGCCTTTGTTGGGAGTCTTTGCTGATGATACCAACTTCCTGGCGGGAAGCGTTTGGTGCCATGGTGCCGGGTTCTTCAAGTTTCTCAATATTGTAGCGAGCGTTGCTATGGGTAGTAACGCTAAGTAGCTTACGCGTAAGTAGCTAAAATGAGGTCAAATTTTCAGTATGGCTAATATTTGCAATGGTTGCTCAAATGATACAACCAATGGATACCATTGGAAAGAGCATAATCTCTAGATTCTTCCAGAGGTCTTACTTTAGTCTCTACGTTGACGACAAGCCGAGTAATTTTGACTCGATGAAAACGGCACGTTTGACTTTGGACCGGGCTCCCTATTAGGGGACCACCCAGAACACTCCCCTCGGTTCCATTCCATCCAGTATCGGTTGTTAGTGGATCGGAACCGAGGGGGGTGTTTGGGGACCATTAACAGCGTCGATTCGATCGATTCCAGAGGAGACCGAAATCGGGGGTTTCAAATTTTTTTTAGTTAGCGTTTTGTTAGCGTTTCGAACACTTTCGGCCGATTTGACCATCGATACATAACACCCCTCGTTCTCAGCAACCAATAGGCCAATTCGCCCCATTCAAGTTGCATTCCCCTTGCCAAAGACCTAATAGACAACATAGAGTGCACTGTGGGACCGGAGCCTTCGAATTGTGCATCCATATTGACTACGTAATAGAGACACGGCGAGAAGTGTCATGCCGACTTGCCTAAAATAATAAATGCCGCATCTTGTCCCTCGTCCAACAATACTTCAGATTGCTGAGTCTATTTTGAGGATAGAGAGAAGAAAGTGGATCTACCATGAGAGAACGCTGGCCAACAGTCTTGGGCTGTCCATAGATCTATCCGTGGTTTTGTGAAATCTATTGGATGTGGTGGTGGCCAAGACAGATACGAAAAATTTATGACACCAGGCGAAGCAAGCCACCACTCATGTATCTACATTCACGTCTCTCTACACCATCTACATCTCTTGTGTTGAACAATAGCAACATAGTAAATTTCATACGTGACCTGCACTTCTCTCGACGACACAGCACTAAACACGACACGGCATAGCATCTACTTTCACTCAAGAGAAAAGATCTACAAGATATATCAACACAAAAACAACATGACATACTACCTCACTCTATTCGACGGCAAGAAAAAGTCATTCGAAGACGTAAAACACGTCTTCAACTCCCTCTACCACGAAGATTGCATAATCACCGATGGCGACGGGAACACACGAACCAGAGAAGAGATGAAACAAACCCACGCTAAAAGTTGGCAATGGCATCCAAGTGCACTCTACTGCTCTTTCGAGTGATTACCTTTGATACTATTGAAATTAAATACCGTATTGTGAACGATGAGGAAGATAAAGTTGTGTATCAGTTGTTGACTACTAATGGAGATAATAGGGTGGTGAAAGCAAGGGTTATGGTGGATGTATCATGTAGCAATTGACCTCAGCAGCGGCGACCCTTAATATTCTCAACCTCCATCGTCGAATGCAACATGGGAGTTCTTCGACTAATCAACGCGATGGTAATCCCGAGGAGCCATCACTTGCTCATGCGGTAACCGGGTTGAGTAATTACTATCAAATAGGAAGAAAAGATATCCGTGATAAACGAATTACCATGATCAGAATGGTGACTGGAACTCACGAGGCGTTGGATATTTGTGGTGCAGAATACAAAACTAGCTGACAACAGATTTAGAAGGATTACGTAGAAGGATCGAACCCTATCACGTCTGCTCTCTATGAACACGACCATCTCTGAAGTTGATAAACATCTCTTTGGACGAGTTGAAGAAGACGGCAATAATGAAGAAGGGGGGAGTCGTTGGGGAACATCTTGTTATCATCAAGAAGATTGCCAAAGATCCATCCTTGGATATCTTACAAACGATGACTTGTAAGTATTTTGTTCTTGCTGACAAGTCCAGTCTACTCGGAGATATCCATAAGAAGATTGATGATCATCGGAAGCTTTTGCACAGCGTTTTCAGTGTCGCCGCCAAACAAATCTAACCATACTACAAGAAGTTGTTGGGTAAATCTTCCACTCATGGCAATGATGAGATGTGGGGCAGCGGAGAAGATGCTAATACACAGACTGACGCAGATGCAGATGCAGGTGCAGATAAAACACAACAACCAATAACACAATTGCAGATGAAGACACAAACAATCACAATAATACATAATTAGACATCTTTTATTGCATTCATCTCAACTATCTGCTCTCATGTCTCCATATCTCTCCATCTCTCTCGCATATCAATTATCCTCAAATCTACTCGTCCCAATCGACTCCATTGTAGGGCATAATGTTTAGAATCAATACGTCACTGACTCACCAAGTCATCTATTACCATCGTCGGTTATATTCGCTGTATTAGAACGTTCGTATGGCCGTGATATCGACCATGGAAGCGAAGACATGCCTCAAGACGGCAATTTTCCATGCCCAAATTTCAAATGCCGTTACGACCATTATGGCCGGTTGTGACCACTAAAACTTCGATCGCCGCCGAATATATAGACAATTAGCTGTCCATGGAGCTATAATTTGGCTTGTGGGCACGTCCGGAACATGGTGCACGGTGTGGTCGAACATGGTAGATTTGGTGATGTTTTCTTTTGTGAGATTTTGAGGCCGAAGGCCGAGCGCGCCAAAGCTCAGATCGGAATTTCACCGGCCGGCCCAGTAGGCCTTTAGCCCCCCTACGAGCAGCCATGTGAGTGATGAAGATGAAACCAACGATACGAATGTCGAGGCATGACCCCAGTGGACCACTGTCTGCGAGATCGGGCGGTGATTTGACGATTTGATCCCTGCAAGAACCATAATGGACACAAATTGGTCATTTAACTAGGCAACATCTAGCAGAGTGTATATCTCAATTACGACATGTCTAGAGGTCCAAATTGGGCTCCCTGTGCAGATCTAGCATACTAGGGGTATGCTAAGACTGTCCGGCGAGTATTGGGACATTTAAGAAAATTTGTTACTATGGGGACTTTTATTAGCGTTACTACCCATAGTTGCGTAGATGAAGATTCTTGATCTTTGTACACACTTCGTTTATTTAGGTGAAGGAGAGTAATAAATCCAACAGTCACACGAGGCTCACTGCAGCGAGACTAAAACCTGCATCCAAAGAAGTCACAATACCGAGAAAGTCTCCTCAATCTATGATAGCGGCGGCAAAAGACGGAGTGACCTACACGAAGAGACAGCGCAATAACACATAGTGCTGCTATCTGCTAACAACAATATTTTATTGACTGGTATTCTACTATCGGCACGAGGCGTCGATTGCAAGTTTCAATTAAATAAGCAGCATTAAAACCAACACAACAACAATAATGAACAACCCCAACGAAATAATCGACCCCATGCTCCCCACCACCCTCCCCGGCGACGACTTTGAAAGCATGAACCGCGCCGCCCTTCTAGCCTGGGAGGAACGGCAACGCCGTCAACGCACCCTGCGCACACTAATGATGCTCCTCATGTTTCTCCTACTCATGGACGGAGAAGAACCGCCAGATCGACGCAATGCACGATTACGACAGCAGAGGTTACGGAATCAACATCGCAATGGTGGCAGTAGTACAGGTCATGGTGGTGGTGGTGATTCGTATAAGGTGGGAATGTACTTTGATGAAGATGGGAATGATTTAACTCCGTTACAAGAAGAAGTGTTTCAACGGAGGAGAGATCAGGATGACATTATCCGAAGGTCGGCGTTGTTCAATCCAAAATCAAAGCATTATGAATTGATCAAGTTGAATAATGGGAGGGATGTGGAAGCGGAATTGATGGCTTTGGTTAGGAATAAAATGCAGAAGGAGATTGAGGCTGCTGCAGTGGAAGAATATAATGATGAAACAGCGACTGATACTAATATGAAGACGACAGATACAGCTGCAGCAGCAGCAGCAGAGTCATCATCATCACCTAAAGCCGACGACAACAATAATAGTGGCAAACAGCAAACACAATCCGAACAACAAACCAATGATGAATTACAAGTCTTTCACTATCCCAGAAATGCCACGGGATATTATCGTGGGATATGGCAACGCATGCCAAAAGAATTTAATGCCACCACCAATGAAGAGAAGGATCTTGTCAAGTCAAGTGATCATTCTGAAGTGTCGGTGGATAAGATTTATCCATGGGTGAAGAATGAGTTGGATCGAAGGAAACTTGATGCATGTGTGTTGGTTCTACCCCAGGAGGTTAATGTCAAGGTGGATTATGGTGGTACAAACTCGACAGCAACAACTACCGATACCGATGACGGTACTAGTGATACCACCCAAAACAGTTCACTGATGAAATCATCAGTCAGTCTAACCAGGGAGACTGGTCGAGTTGCCATCCAACTATACTCCCATGTCATCCCAGCCATGAACGAAATAAGTGTAGTAGATGGCCTAGTGAAGCTATTCGATGGAGCCTCCTCTGGATTTGTATCACGACAGACGGATGTATTATTGAGAGTACGAGGTGTGATGATACACGGTATTGGAAAGATGAGTTTGGTGACGACATTTCCATCAGATAACAAGTTGATGGGTGAGACTTCTAGGAGAAGTGTCTTTGGTGTGAGGCAGGTTGGTAATTATGAGACAAAGCCCGCTGTAGAGAAGAAGGAAGTGACATCGAACAAGAAGAATGCCCCAAGTAATGATAAGGGAGGCGCTGTTCGGATAAGTGAGGACGTTTTCGAGCTTGAGGAAGATGATGATATCGATGGAATGGAAGATGTCGAACGACATCGGCGTCTTCAAGAAACAGTGGACGAAGTCATAGTTTCTCAGCGGGAGGAAGAACAAGATGTTAATTCCAAGGGTATGCTCGAAAGGATGGCTCAAATCAGGGACGATGTCATGACTCTTTACGCCTTTCAGTATGATCACGGTATACTCGATCATCACGATGAAATGAGTTCAGCAGATTTGAGTAGGAAAATGGAAAGCGCTGGCTGGACGCAATTCCAAACAATTGACGAGGATGCCATCTTTGGACAGAACAATGGAGATTCGGTAGACAATCATCAATACGCGAGTCGTCGATTGCAATCAGTTGACAGCGCGAATTCTACTGATCCTGCTGCGAATGAGAACGGAGATGCGATTGATGATCACACAGAGTCTGTGTTACCAGACAACGTCATTACCTCCAATGAAGGACACGTTGACGAGATTAAAATCGAAACTAGCACCACACAACGTGCGTTGGGGTTGTCAGCGATACCGCCAGTGACAGTAGCAGAGAGACATACCTTTCCTTTCCCATACACTCGCGATGATAGGTTCAACTCTGTTGAAAACGCAGCATCACCTGTGTTGCAACAGAAATTGCCCCCAAGAGACCAATTTTTAGAAGAGAATGTTGGCAACTGCGAGTTCACTATGGATTTTGATATCCAGACAACAATGTGGACATATGGAGAATGGCGCAAAACAATGGACCATCGGTTCCGAATGGAACAAGCATTCAATCCCCTTAGTAAGAAAGAAAGCAAAGCCAATACCGAACTGTTGAAGAGATTGAAAAAGGACCCGCACTTCATTTTGGTGAACAAACAAGTCCAAATTATGGAGGAAGATATCCCGCAGGAATCTTTGGTGTTTACACTGTCCGGTAATATTGAATCAACAAATTGTGACTTTGCCTCATATGTGAATGCAACTGCCATGAGGACAAACTGGGAGAAAACGACAGCCAAGGCTATCAACTACAGTTTCTACATGATGATTGCGTGCTTGACACAAATTGTTGTCCTTCTTCGTCAACTGTTGCACACTCAAGCTCATTCAGTTGCATCGAATGTGTCATTACTTTGTATTGGATGGCAAACAGTGTTGGATGCAATGCTTTGCATCAGTCACATTTTTCTGTGCCTTGTGTTGCAGCCGCTCTTTACTGCATTTGCGAGTGTTGCTTTCTTTAAGCTTCTCATTTTTTGTGTCATCGAAATGAAGTACATGGCGATTATCATCCAAGCTCGAAACAGCGTGAACAACACTGGTACCACACAAGAGCAGCTGAGGCAACAAATCACATTGTTACATCTCAAGTTTTACGTATCATTGATGTTAGCAATTACGCTTTTTTGGTATGTGGGGCAATCGCACAAAACGCTTTACGTTATGACACTCTATTCCTTTTGGGTGCCACAAATTTGTTGGAATATTTATTCAGAGTACAAGAAGCCGATGCATCATCACTACATCTATGGAATGAGCTTGACTAGAGCAATCGCCCCGCTATATGTCTTTGCTGTGAAGAATAACTTTTTGAAGGAAGTCAATTCGGAATTTCCCACTGATTTAGCCATGTGCGAGATATTAATCGCGTGGATAGTTTTGCAAACCGCTATACTCATTGGACAGAGTAAATATGGCACACGATTTATGATTCCACAAAGATTTTTGCCACCAAAGTTCGACTACAGCAGACCAATACCGGCTGCTCTTCTTCCTCGACCACCCAGCAACTCTTCCAATGAGACAGCAACATCATCTGATATTGAATTCGACCCCACTACCGCATCCGGCGGAACGCGAAATCGCAGAGGAGGTGGCAATCGAGGGCTATCAGACGGAACAGAATCAATGAGTGAAGATACTGGTGAAGAATGCACTCTTGATTGCGTCATTTGCTACAATGAAATAGATGTCACTGACAACAAAGGCTACATGCTTGCACCATGCGATCACATTTTCCATCGAGAATGCCTTGAGCAGTGGATGGATGTTAAGATGGAATGCCCAATTTGTCGCACAAGCTTGCCTGCTCTTTAAGCTCGAGATATGCTAAAATAATGCGACAGTAGTGAATTGTAATATTGCAGTGCTTAGCACGTTACTTTGCATGCTCATAACTGAGCCAAAGAATACCACAAAGTGCAACAACCGCAGAAGCAAGCCATCGATTTATCATATCTTCTCCAATCTCATGAAAGTAAAAGATGCCCCAGAGACCGCTAATAAGCATTGATGCCTGTGTAAAGCTATATCCCACGCCTTGTCCCAAGAAAGTAACTGAAATAATGCACATGAAGTTCCCAGCACTCCACAATATTCCCGACAGAGTCCCTGGTATCCACATTTGACGAATATGCAAAGGTGGCAGAGCGTGAAAAGCCTTCAATACAGCGCCATCTAGCCTATACAACTCGAATAGGAAGCGAATCACCCACAGGGCGATTGTGACTAGCATGGACCCACAAGCAAAACTTATGACATAAATCGGCCCACCGAAGCCTTCGTGACTTGCATAGTGTAGTGGGACTAGATTTGTGCCTCCCACAATCCATTAAAAACTGCAGCGATGATCCCCATTTCGCGTTTAGTTACTGTGAATTGTCCCATGATAGATATAGATTTTTGTTTTTTCTCTTGGGCTTCTACATCCTCATCTGTGCTATCATCTTGAAGTAACGGTTCTGCTTCAATTTCAAGATACGCGCGCGATGGTGACGGAGGCTTTGTTTCATTATTACCAGTATTTGCAGCATCACTCTTTCCCCTCGACGCTTTCCTTGATACAGTTCGTTTGCTAATATCTACATCCAAATCATTTCCCGACGGAACGCGAGTTTTCTCTTCATATAATGCACCATCTTTTTTCTCATCATCAACCTCTTTTATTCTATTTGGTGGCTTTGAATATCTTGACATACCAACTAGACCCACGACCAAAGTTAGACATGCGCCACAAGCTCCTAATTCAGAACGAACGTGCTCTTCAAAGACCCCAATACCCCAAAAGAATGAAGTAAGAACAATGATAGATGACCATGTCCCTACAGCAATGGCCAACCCAGCGTTGCGTATAGCATATATACCAGCGATACCGCCCGGAACCCAAAAGATTCCAGACACAACTCCCCATGATGTGAATTTTATAGGCTCTCCCGACAAAACGACTAGCCAACAGGTTACAAATGCCATCGTTGATTTATAAGTTTGAATGACCATCGGGTCGGCATCCAGTCTTGTGACCACTTTTGATTTTGCTGGAACACCAAAGGATCCCAAGCAGATGGCCGCTGCTACGGCAGCAAAATAGCCGCAAGCATCAGTACATTTGTCCAAGATCATCGAGGCGTTGCTGTTTCATCAACTACTCGATTCGGCCTATGGTACTACTACTCCCTATTACTGTCGCCTTATTGTTAGGCGCACCTTCCCTTGCCTCCACACAAAGGCTGTTGCACTTCTTTAGCTTGCCACTTGCCACCAAAGGCGGAGCAATGCGTTTGAACGAGAACACACACGACCAGGACCGGGACTGCCTGTCCTGCCCTGCCGAAGGAGAAGAGGGAAGGGAGGAGGGAGATGGGGATTCTGGCCGTCTCTCGCATCAGCCCTACAAAATGGTCTTTTTTAGTAAGTGCGTCACAGAGCAAGTCAGTCCCGAACCTCTCTCCCTCGCTCGCTCGCCCAAGCCACCAGGAACTCCGCCCATCAACAACCACCACCTTCTACATCGGTGCAATTACTTAATACATCACCATGAAGCAATCGTTAGTTCTACTAGGCTTGGCCGCCTCCGCTTCCGCCTTCACCACGGCACCTGCCCGACCGGCTCAGTCCAGCACCGCCCTTTTCGGCGGAGCACGAGGTGGAGCCACCACACTCGATGGCAAAAAGTCAACTGTTGCCACCGTCAAGGAGCTCCTTGACTCCTCGGAGATGATTTTCACTGTTCCCGCTTCTGGAATTACCGTTTCTGAAGCTCAGAACTTGCGCAGATCCCTCCCCGAGGGAACTACCATTAAGGTTATCAAGAATAAGCTTATGTCGCGAGCCGTCGAGGGTACTGAATATGAACCCGTCGGTGAGATGCTTCAGGGCGCCAACATGTGGTTTTTCATTGAGGAAGATATTGGTGGTTCCGTCAAGGCATTCAACTCATTCACAAAGGATTATGCGAAGAAGGAGACACATTCCATTCTTGGGGGAAACATTGAGGGTACCAATTATGATGCCGCTGGTGTTGATGCCATATCAAAATTACCTTCCAAGATCGAACTTATTACTCGTATTGCTGGAAGTATTAAGGCTGTTCCTACCAAGGTTGCCCGCGTTGTTAAGGCTCCTGGTATGAAGGTTGCCCGTGCAATCAAGCTTGCCGGAGAAGAAGGATCCGAATAAATACAGAATGTTCAGTTGTGAAAATAAATAAAGTTGAGCTCTAGACCAATGAAAGGTTTGAACTCCCTCACAAGCTGTTACTCTCTTGTTTCACTTTATTTTGCAGGTCTGCGTATCGACCTCTGATAATGTTAGGCTCTCAGAGTTGTCGTTTTGCTGCTGATGCACATGATGTGTCTTTTGCACAGGATTGCAATGCACTTCCCAATCCA
The DNA here is from genome assembly GCA_018806925.1 of Skeletonema costatum. NCBI lineage: Eukaryota > Bacillariophyta > Thalassiosirophyceae > Thalassiosirales > Thalassiosiraceae > Skeletonema > Skeletonema costatum. The sequence continues at coordinate 82,642 of JAHBBA010001256.1, forward strand.
AGAAGACCCCCCACGAATTGATACCTCATCAAGAGTCATCAAAGTCTACTGTGGTAATTCTCAGATGTTTATTCCTAGTCCATAACTTATACGATTATTTAGTTGGACTATTTCGGATCAAATACCTGATCAATTACCGACGAGGAGAGAATCCTCTTTGGGTCGTACTTATCTCGGGCAGAATTGAAGGCCGCAACAACAGATGGTCCGAAATGTTTACGGACGCCAGCAGCAACTTCAGCATTCGAATCATTTGGATCGTTCGATACTTCCAACTTTTGCCCAATGGCACATGATATCATACTTTTCGCCCACCTTGCGGACTAACTTGCAATACTTATCTTTGAAGAATTCAGTAATGAATTGACGCCTGTACCCAGTTGGATCAAAGTCTTCAGACGGAAGGTACATAATCACTCCAACCCAAGAGAATAACGAGTTCTTGGAGTCGTAAGACTCATTCACTTGCGGCCCTACGGAAGCCGGGCTCAAGGGTGATGTAGAACCACTTGACCAGCGCTGCTCTATCGGAGCTGGAGCAGGAAGACCTGACGATTCAATTTCTTTCAAGAGATCCTCCATGAAATCAATAGATGCAGTCCCTGGCATTCCATAGGTCCCTGAAGGAAAGCAGACTTCATACACCCACTGTTGGCCTCCACAGTCAAACTGAAGCTTCTGATCAGAGGGAGCCAAATCAATGCCTCCCGCCTTCGCCCAAAATGCGTGCTCTGCCTTATTACATCGCTTGACATGATCAGGATCAAGCATGTTTCCAGATGCAAGGATGACATCTCTCAGATCACCGAATCCCATTCCATTGATCATATCATCGTCAAGAGATGTATCGTTTTTGTTAGCAAGGAGCTTTCGCAGTAAGTCACGAAGAGGTTTGAATTGCTCATCTGTTGAAAACTTGGGTTTGATATCTTCGGCAGTGACAATCTTTTTCTTTCCGCCCTTTCCATCACTAACCTCAGTTCCAGGACCCAACAGAGGGAGATCATTCTCGTCATCGTTTGTAACGACCACGACGCCTGGATAGCATTCAAAGAAAGTAATCAAACAATAGCAAAGCGATGTTAGAGAGTGTGACTGTATGATCAATAATGCAGAGACAGAAGCATCACGCACAGTCTTCATACGGTACCCACATATAGCGGATATGTTTATGCCTTTTGAGCAATGTGGGCAATTGTTTCTTAGCCTCTGACCTTGATAACACACTTGTCTGTTCCACTAAACGATGTGCTGGAATTACTTTGAGTGTGACTTCACTCAATATTCCCAGCCCACCCAATCCAAGCCTTGCCAAGCGGAACAGCTGTCCATGAGTAGCCTCCGTCATTTTCACAACACCATTCTCCGAAGGCGTCACAATTGTCAATGCCGTCACAAATTCATCGCAGGGTGGAATTAAAGCTCCTGTACCATGCGCTCCGACACTTACAAAACCACCAATTTGTTGTTCGGCAATGGATGCAAGATTTGGCAATGTTAATCCGTGTGGACGCAAGGCATCCAACACTTGTGATACTCTAGCACCAGCTTGAACAGTAACTGTCATTTCATCCTTGTTGATTTCAACAATCTTGTCAAGATTTGAAAGACAAACCATTCCTCGTGAGTCGAATGCAAGTCCATTGGGCGAGAGTGCTGACCCTACAGGTCGGATATGTTGACCCTTGCGGTATGCGTCGGCTACAAGTGCTTCCAACTCTGACTGAGTTTCAGGTTCGTGATAGGTCCCTGGTGCAAGATCTACGTGATGAGTGCCCGACCAATTCAATATCCTTGTAGATTCTTCTTCTTCTTCTATATCTTCCCTTGCTTCCGCTAGAGTTGGTGTTGCGGTGGTTGTCCCAATAACAGTGGTAACGGTTGTTGCCGCAGCTATGGCTAGGAGTGACGCTGCCCAACCGTTATGCATATGAGAATCATCTCCTTCAACTGTGGTTAGAGATGCAGATGCTGCTCTTGCTGAAGAGTGGCGAATGCTCAGCCATTGCTTTGAGAAAGGCAATCGAGTAGCGGCTTTCCTAGCAGCTACTGCGGAGGACATCATGGTGACACACTTCTCATCAAATAATGCGGCTAATAATTGGAGAGGGGAAAGAGAGGGGAAAAGGGGAAGAAAGATGTGATAGGATAATAAAATGGCGCCCATCGTATCTTTCCCAACCAACCATGAGGATAGCGAGTGGATCAATCCTAGACATATCTACTACAGAATATCGCTTCATCTACACACATCCAAACAAAAATGCGTAGCCACGACAAGCGGAAGTACAATCAAGGGAGAGCATTCCAACAAGAGGAGGTTGTAGACGATTTGTTGATTGCGTCGATGGCTGTGGCTTCGACATGGTGTGATGACAACAATCCATCATCGTCACAGCCAGGAGTGGACGATTCAAGTGACTCGGATGATTCTACTTCCGACTCTAGTGACTCTGATGCTGATAATGATGATAGCGATGGTGACGAAGATGTTGTCGATGGACAGGAGGAGAAAACTTTAGATGAAGCTGATAAAGAAGAAGACAATACTCCCAAAACATCAGTCTCGGAAGCACAGAAAGATACGAATAGTGATGATGTAGACGAGGAGAAACAAAACAATATCCAAGTTGCAGAGTCTACACACAAACAAGCCTCGGATGATGATGACGACTCTGACATTGACCTCACTGAAAATCTTGCAAATATGCTTGATGAAGATGAAGATCTTCCAGCAAAGAAGTCATCCACCAAAAATCAAAAGTCAACAACCTTCAAAGGTCCTCACACAGAAAATGAAATTGATCCATACACATGTCCTACATCTGAGCTTGAGAAGTTAAATGTCAGCGTTGGCGGCAATAAACATGACATCATAGCCACAAAAATAGATGACGACGGTGGGATAGTTGTCGATGAGAGTATCCGGAACAGTTTGAAAATCGCAGGGACTGTTCGTTCTCATATCGTCGAGCAACGTACCATTGTAGTTGATAGTTTCATTCCATCTCCATTACAGAGTCAACATGACAACTTATTCAATGTTGCGCTTGGCGAAGGTAGTATGCTTGTAATCGTCACCACGAAAGATGAAGAAGGGAGGAACATTGCATCGTCACTAATGGGTGGTGATATGAATACTTCGTACTCTCTGCAAATTATTGGAAAGATAATGGAGGTGTTTGGTCCTGTGCAGAGGCCACTTTATGTGATTCGTCTGCCAGAACCGCGAACATTCAGCCCAGAGAAAGATACAAAACCGAAAACAGATGACACATCCAAAATGAAAGAAGACGGGCAACCAGACCAGCCAGCAGAATCATTAGATGACAAAGAGGCGGCAGCACCTCCGACGGCAGATACCAACGAGATTACAATTGAAGCGTTAGAAGAGGAAGTAGAAACGAGTCATACTGATGAAAGTGATTCCAAAGAAGATCCGTGGGATGCTGCTGGAACACTTACCACCATGATAAAGTCATGTTCTAGTACTGCAGTGTATTGTCTCATGGACCATGCAAACTTGATTGATACAGATCAAATCATTCGAGTAAGTGGCAAAGGCTGTGATGCCTCTAACATGCACGATGAAGAGGTTGGAGCGAAGGAGTTAGAGTATAGTGATGACGAGGAAGAGAGGCAGGCAAAAAGGAAAGGAAAGAAGAAACCTGCTCGTGACAATAACGATCAAAGGGCAGACACTAGCAGAGGAAGAGGATCTGGAAGAGGAGATTTTGGCAGAGGAGATTTTGGCAGAGGGAACAATAGAGGTGACAGAGGGAATTGGAAGGGAGGCAATGGCCACAACCAGGTACACCAAGCACATCCTCAACAGCCTAACTATGCCTATCCTCCTCCAAATCAAATGTATCAAGGGTATCCTCCAAATCAAATGCATCAAGGGTATCCTCAAAACCAAATGTATCAAGGTCATCCTCCAAATCAAATGTATCAAGCCCCTCCTCCTCAAAATTTCGCACATGCCCAACCCACTCCCTACCAGAATGTACCTCAGTACCAACAACATCAGCAATACCAACAGCAGCACCAATACCAACCGCAGCAATATCAGCAACAACAATATCAGCAACAGCAATTCCAGCAGCAACAATACCAGCAGCCATATCAACAACAGCAGCAATACGCCCCTCATGCAGTACCTCCTCCTCCTCCTCCACCACCACCGACGCAAAATCAAGCCCAACAAACTACGGAAAGTGATACAGTTTACTATGACTATTCAGGAGCTTAAGCTTCATGAGTCCTGTGAATCTTTAGTGTTGTAAATTAACACAAATTGGAAGAAATAGTTTTGAATTACATTTATTTTCAATATCAAACAGAAATGTGTTTTGTGTTCACCAATCATGACCTTCCTCTTCTTCGTCAGAGAACCAACCTCTCAACATCCGCCCCCCAACGGGATCAGCTGGTGCTCCTGCATCCTCAGGTTTCACTTTATCCTTAATAACGACATAAGCAATCACACCCACCAACAATAGTATATTGATACAGGCAAAGCATTGGATCAATTTATCCGTCGCCATACGTTTCCCAAACGCCTTTATTAACTTGTCCGCTCGCTGCAAATTGTCTTCCATACGCATAGCCTCATTATCAATATTTCGTATCTGCTCCCTCTGCTGAAGCAATTCACCCATCGTTGCCTCTCCGACCTCCTTTGATGCCTTTACCATCTGCTTGGTATTCGCCAGTGAATCTTTTGTTTTATCCTGAATATTATTCATTTCATTGATCATCACATCACCTGCCTCAACCCCGTTCATTTCACTTCCATCCATATTACTAGATTGCCCCCTTGCACCGACGAATAACTCCCCTCGCTGCATCCCCCCCTTCATCGCCTTGATATCATTTGCACACCTTGCCAAATCTTCCGATAGCCTCTCTAATTTATTTTCGTACATTCGTTTTTGATTAGGATCCGCCACAAGACGTGTTTCCATCTTGTACGACTTTTTGGTCCCAGTGGCTGCACGAAGTTTCTTCTCGGCACGATCGAGTGTGGATGCCTTTTTCATGCTGTCTCCACTCTCGGCGCTGGAGATGAGTTGTTGTATGCTTTGGACTTCATCGTTGAGGGTGTCGTCCCAGTATTGTACGTCCGCCATGGTGTTGTAGTTGATACTGCTGCTGTTGTTGACTGATTATCTAGCTGATATATATCTAATTGCATCATTGGCAATAATTGTTGCTGCCATTTTTTGTTTTTGCCACAAATGTGAGTGCTCGCTAATTTCTCGCTGACACAATGTCCAGTGTCTGTAACAATTCGTAACATCGTGTGTTTGAGTTAGTTGGCCATTTTCTATCACAAGAACATGGCAATCAACGAAGAAGCTGCGTGCAACGTGCAACGCACGAAGTCCGACACTTTGGTCTTCAGGGAGCGCGGTTGGTCTGTAGCGCTTATTCACAGTCAAGAGCACTTCACCCTAAGTACTTCGCCTCGTAGAAGCTCGACCAACTATTGTACACCTAAAACATTTGACTTAAATCATTTTTTAGCTATAGCATTAGCAAGACGTATTTTTGTGCACACAATTCTTCTGCTAGACATCTTCCACCCCGGTTACAAACAGCACAGCGTAATCCTGCTTCTTACAACCTTCAACTTGTGGCATCTCAGCACCAGGCGTTACGGGAAAGTCTTCTCTTCTAGCATTCAAAGGTGATCCTCCATTTCCTTCATCCACATATAGAGCACTGCGGCAAGGTAAATGAGTAACATCATACAATACACCTCCATCCAAAGACCACTTTTTGACACCATTCTCATCTGCAGGATGAATTGTAAGCACACTTGTCCGAAGACGCCCTCCTGTTACCAAATAGCGACCAGGTTGCAGATTGTAGCGTGGAGCTTCCATCCATATCCCATGCTCTTCAAGCCAAAACGATTTAGGGTCAATCTCCCATCCAACAGGAGAGACTTTTCTTCCATTCGATATTGTATCTCCAAACTGATCAAAAGGTATACCGCGAGGACCAGGATCACCACTCTCCCATATACCCCACTTCTCGGCTCCAACACCACTTTGACTTTGTGGGTCTCCCAAGGCTGCAAAGAACTGCATAGGGTGCAATCGCTTGAAACCAGGCCTGACGAAATTCTGTGACAAGACATACTCTGTACCAGCAGCTAGAGTATAAGACAAGAGAAGTCGACGTACTGGAATTGCTGGCCCCTCCTTATTTTTGGTAGACGATGCCTTTGATTCATTATCGTTGTCATCATTGTTATTGTATTGTTGAATAATCCTTCTATACGCAACCAGTTCTCCTCCGTGACTCTAGTACAGATGATGGAAGTGTGCTCCAACACGAAACACAACTTATGAATGATACGACTAACGCCACCAAGCACGGCATTGTCCGCCTCTCCCAACAACAACTACGCCGCATCGTCAAGTGGCCAGCTATATACACGACGACTCACGACGACATCATCATCTTGTTGTTCATCGTTTGTTGTTTGTTCCACTCTGTCACTTGATATGTGCCATGTGACATAATGTGATTTACACTGCAAGAAAATCCCTCCAAAATATGAAACCATGATAAAAAAACTCCTAAAAACCAAAAAAGCTGCCGTTGCCTCCAAGCAACTCCTGTATTAGTAAGTACTAATCCACGACAACATCAAAACAATGGCGGACGCAGATTGCGGTGGCTGCAACTCCGGCGAATGCGTCTACCCAACCTCAGACAGCAGCAACACCAACTGGCTTCCCGCCTCCTCTACACTTGGCGACCAGCCCAGTTGCGATTGCAAAGGCACCGGCTACGTTGGGCAGCATTGCGAGATGAAATGTTCCAAGGATTGTTTACATGGGGGAAAGTGTGTGCCGTCCAAGGAAGACGGGGGTGAAGATAATTGCAGCTGTACCAAGGCAGTTGTTGATGGAAACCCGTATGCCGGTTTAGTATGTGAATATGGAGCGACAAAAAGTTGCATGGTGTTGGGTAGTGAATCGAAACATTCCTTTTGTACCAATGGTGGTGATTGTGGGGGCTTTGTGACGGATAATCAACTCCATTTGGATTGTTCATGTGATGAAGGCTTCGAGGGAGCTCACTGTGAATATCTCGCTGGGACTGATCCAACAACCACAACAACCACCCCAGCAACCACAACCGCGGCGGCGGCAAAGGGACAAGCCACGAATACGACGCCTGCCAGTACGCTCTCACCTACTGTAGTTTACGTATTTATCGGGGCATTGATTGCATCTATCTGTCTTATCATTGCGTCATTCTATATTCGAGCGAAGAGAAGAGCAAATGAACAGAGGCAAGAATTAGAATTGAGGGAGGCGACGGAAGAACTTGCCATGGTGGATGATGATGAATCTGATATTCATGGAGAAATGGGCATTATATAATAATGATGAATGATCTTTCCCTAAGAACATCTGTTTGTTCTGATAATATTATATTGATGTGCTACATTTTTTGGTTGCGAATTCATGAATATGATTAATAGACAAATATGCCGCAACTAGTGTGGTGATGAGATAATATTGAGACAATATGATATTATTCTGTTGTAATGTATCTTCTTCTACGCATGCTTACATGGCATCCATGACGAGAGCACGGATGCTATTTTTGTATTCGAGCAGATCCATGTCTAACCAGTCCTCGAGCTTCTTCCTCACGTCCTTGACAGTGACCGAGTCCTTATCAGCGTTGGCAACAATGCTTTGAATCTTGGATCTAATTTTGTCAGTGCTTACGCCCGGAATGTTGACCTCCTCATCCTCATCAGCAGGCTGAGCAGTCTGTTTCTTCTTTTTGGGTTTCGATGCCTCCTTCTTTGCCTTCTTTGGTGGCGACTTCTTTTTGGGAGCCTTAGCAGCCGCGGCAGAGAAGAAGAACTCTTTCTCTTTGCAGAAGCTTTCTTGAGCTTTTTGCCACTTGCTTTGGGCTCCTGTAACCATTCCAAGAAGCGAGTGGATAACATATCTTTGTCGGGGTTCTTCTTTTCTTCAAAGCTATCCATAGAACGATCAATGTCACAAAGATCCATGATTTCTTTCAATTGATCCAATTTGAGCTTGTGTATCTAATTAATGAAGAATTAAGATGAGACATTGTTTATGTTGAAAATGACAAAGACTGATATCACTCCTAACTAACAACGATCCGAGAGGAAACTTACCTTTTGTGTCACCTTGTCAAGTTCTGCCTCCTCTTTTTCCTCCGAGAAATTGAATCCATTGAATTGAAGGAGATGCTTTTTGAACTCAGCTTTCTTGCCGACTCCAAATACAATATAGTACAACGATTTCAAACACGGGGTAGACCATGTGACATCTCCAAACTTGTTCACCACATTCGGCATTTCTCCAAGCTTCTCGCCTTTGCCGTCTGGGATGATCATCTCCTTCTTCATCTCCTCCTCAGGAACGTAGTTAGTGGTTGTTTTCCTCACACGCTTCGGTCTCCCAGAGGAAGCGGCTTTGTCTTTTGCGTCATCAGTTGGTGCATCTGCGCCTGAAGCCGTTTCATCAGCTGGTGCACTGTCGGCATTTTCTTGAACAGCGGCAGTCGACTCATCATTTGATTGCTCTGCTGTATCATGTGCAGCATCAGCGGCAGCAGCTGTAGTGTTCTCTTCGTCCATGGTTGTGTAGTGGGCCGTTGTATGCAATGCGATTATGATGCCGTTGTCGATCCTGTCATGCGATAAAAAAATCTTGGTGATGTTGTGGCTTGTGGCGCGCCAGATGGTAAGTTGTAGCTGCAATAAGAGCTGCATCATCTATCTTATCTCCCGCTCACCTAAGGAAAGCGCTGCCTATGATATGAGCACAGACAGAAGCACCAGTGCCGTGGTAGATCATCTCGCTTTGAAGCGTTACCTCCACTATCCATAAGGAGAGCGGCTGCGAGCCAGAAAGAAGCAGCAGTGCCTTGGTTGTCTACCACGACGATGAATGTCGCACACGCATCGTCCGACTTGGGTCGCTTGTTCTTGCCCAATGATGTTGGAAGCGATGGCGGCGACAGTCAAAATGTGGATTGTTTTGCTATCCTTCATCTAAGTCCATCAAGCAGCACACAGATCAGCACTCTACTTCACCTCATGCCACCAGCTGAAGAAAATACTCTTCTTGAAAATGATCCTTCTCTATCAGGCAAGCAATCCATCAAAATTCATCCAATACTATTGAAAGTACTTCTTCATTCACAAAACATGATAATAAGAAAATACGGTGATGCACTAGAAACCAATCATGTAGACACTAGACATTGCGTCCAAATTAGAAGCTACGGAGTGACTGAGAGTGATAATTTGGATATGGGTGAAGGTTGGATAGAAAAGATTTCAATTGAAGATATACATTACAGAAACACGAGCAGCTCAAATGCAAATGAAATAATCACAATCAATCTCCTTTACATGTGTAGCAACAGCGAAAAGTTTAGAAGATACTTTAAAGATGCCACCAATGAAAGTGAAGCAATTCTACTGCTACTACAGGACAAGCTCTCCGATGCGGTCGTTGCAACAGGTACAATTCTTGGGATAGAGCATGGCAAGAACCAAGCTGGAAGCGCTACTCAAGAGACATCATTTTTCATGGTAGATAGAATTGACAGCAGCATGAGAAGTTCCTTGCGGTGTGTTCACCTGCCGAGCATGAACTTCAATGTAACACTTACATCACCAAAGCCAAAAGTAGAAATAGGAACGCCATTGATTGACAATGCACCATCTCAATACTCTTGTCCAGGATACGATTCCATTCTCGATGAGCTCTTGAATTTGTCTGCATTTAGAAACTCAGACGGAAGACCAACTGCCGTCATCCTCTCTGGCTGTGCTGGCGTAGGCAAGACAAGAATGGCGACATGGTTGGAAGATGAATTGACAAAAAAGAAGCAAATAGCATCAGTGAAAGTTTCAACGAAAGATATACTACTTGAAGAGGCATCATCTACGTTCGATTCAAGTCGTATCATAGACCAGCTCGGTCAATCTCACAATATATCTATGCTTTTAGTAATTGATGATCTCGACGTCGTACTTGGAGAGAGTGATACAACAGATTCAAAACACGAATCTGAACAATTCCGGGCAATGAACGCGATTGCGAAACTTATTGACCATGCATCTGACAAATTTGGATCATCGTGTTTCATACTTGGTCTGTGCCGTTCATCGTGGGCTGAACTACCCATACAACTTGCTCGTGTAGGTCGATTTGAAAAACTGATAACAATGCCATCTCCTTCTCAGATTCAAAGGAAAGACATCTTCAAATTCTGGCTATCAACTATGCCATCTTCTATCGATACTAGTACTGTTAACAGTCAACTTGTCGTGGATGAATGGGCAAAATTACTGACTCCTCGCACTGCCGGATGTGTTGCTGCCGATATACGCCGGATATGTGCAGATGCCCTCACAAGTGCAATCGCTAGAGCACAGCAAACTGGCGAAGAAAACAAAGGGGCGAGAGTGAATTGGGACGATATCAAAGAGGCAGCTAGACGGTGCATCCCATCACAACTGTCATCACTGGATGTCATTGCTTCAAACCTCGCAGATTATGATGGTCACGAAAAGCCGACTTTACAACCAAGGGAAGAGTTTGAACTGGCATGGAAGAAGTTTGGTGGCTACCATGATGAAAAGAAAAGATTGTATAGAGCAATTGCAAGACCATGGACTTATCATATGAACCACGCCGACACAAATCCTTGCAGCGAATCGGCCTCCTCAACACTTGGGTTTTCCAAACCTTCTGGTGTTTTATTTCATGGACCTTCAGGGTGCGGAAAGACGGCTGCTGCATTATGTCTTGCATCTTCTATGGGTCTCCACTGTGTCAAAGTAAAAGCGTCAGAGGTGTTTAACCAGTGGCTTGGTGGATCTGAGGCAAACCTCCGTTCCATTTTCTCTAGAGCAAGAGCTGCTTCTCCATGCATTCTTTTCTTTGACGAATTAGACGCATTGGCAATGAACCGAGAGTCGCAAGATTCTGATGCAATGTCTGGAGTACAATCGCGAATACTGACAACCCTACTAAATGAAATGGATGGAATAACGAACGCTGGGGGCAAACAGGATATTCTTGTCGTCGCTGCAACAAACAGGCTTGATGCAATTGATGCTGCTCTATTGAGACCTGGAAGATTAGAAGAGCATGTGCTATTGTCATACCCAACTCCTGAATCAATCAAAGAAATTCTACAGCTCCAGACCTCAAAGATGCCTCTTGATGAGACCCTAGACTTTGAAGAAATGAGTCACACACTGTCAGCTGCAACTTGTAGTTGTGCTGAAGTGGAAGGAATCTGTCGCGACGCTTGCCTCATTGCAATGAGACGTTCTTCGAATGAAGGATCAAGTAGTGTTGGTGAGATGTATGTGACAAGATCAGACTTTGACGAAGCATTCAACAGGATAAAGCGAGGATCGTTGAAGAAGGCTTGACCTGATATACTACTACTCTAAGAAAAACTTATTCGCTACAAATCTATTATTCCTAACGAGCCATGCTTCCACATTCATTGACCAAGTCCAATATACCATCCTTCATCAAAGCTCCTTCTACTCGCTTCACTTCTTTACTTACATTACCTCCGTCAAAGTATACCAGTGTAGGAAGACCTCCGATTCGTAATACGCTCGCCAGTCGTTGATATTTGTCACTATCTATCTTCATGATCCTACATGTTGGGCCCAATTCTTGTGCTGCAGCTTCAAGTTGTGGGGCAACCATTTTGCATGGTCCACACCATGTGGCATACACATCTAATAAAATTGGTGAATGTGGCAAGGTATCTCCATCAACAGCTGTAGCAGGTTTTGTTGCAACACCGTTATTCACATCTGATTCCAACCAACCCATCTCCTCAAGTAATACACTCTCTGTAACATCAGTGACCTCGCCAGGAATAATCGATCCACTGCGACTAAAGTTTTTACTCTGAATAAATCGCTGTTCCATTGCGTTACATAGTGCTTGGACCATTTGCTCTTTTTCATTGAACGTTCCCCATCTGACTTTATATTCGGAGAGCTTTTCTTTGAGTACCTTTACTCGCAACTCTCTTAGCTCAGCGATGGTAGCTTCTTTGTCAAAAGCAGCGTCAGCATCAGGTGACATTGTTGTTGTTGCATCATCCTTCGCTGTAACATCACCATCATCAGGCTTTGCTGTTTGTGACGACTCCGTCGGTTGAGGCGTAGATGCCTCCTCTTTCTCTGTCACCGCCACCACCGGATTATTTTCTCTGGCTTCTAATAATCGCTTCACCAGACTTTCCCTATCAAAGCAATCTGCATATGATACATTACGTTCCTTCAGTTCACTTTGAATTTCACGCAATCTCATGTCAGCAGGATTGGATAGAGTTACGTCAGTGGCCGAGTCGTCGGTTACGCTGTTGACGACAAGTGGATGATAGCATGATGATGATGGTTGCCTTGTGATTGTGGAGATCTTCGGTGGTGCAAATGCATACGCTTGATGCCTGCAAGTAATGCAGGCTACGGCGAAGACCAAAGATCCCAATCTCTTGCAGGTATTCATACTTATCGTCGTCTAATCTCTTGGTTGAGTGAGGTTGAGTGGTAAGTGAAGAAACGAAAGAGTTCGTTTTATCGTTTTATTTCATGGTTTTAGGTTGTTTGAGGAATGAGAAATGAGAAATGAGAGAAGTATGATGATGGCGAACCTCTATCACGCCCACTGTACTGCCCACGATGAACACAAATCTCAACCGGATCTCAGATCTCAGAGAAATGCACCATGGGATCCGAAACAGCAGTAGCCACGAAGAATCCCCCTGCAACAGGGGATGGAAAGACAGCTACAGCTACAGCTACTGCTGCTTCAACTCAAGCAAAGATCAATCGCGTCACATCAAAGGATACGACTTCGCCAGCGTGCATCGTCGTCGACAACGGAGGATGGACCGTAAAATATGGCCTCGTGCCACCAATAAACCAAAACAACAATGAACCCGGCAGTCAAATAATGTCCACAATGTACAATGCCACTGCTCGACCACCTCATCAATTAACAGTTCTAACTGGAGATGAAATCACAAAACGGATGAAAAATTTAGGACAGTTGACTTGGAACAATTCCATGGAACGAGGGATGATTTGCGATGGTGAGACACAACTGAGAGTATGGGCACGTACGTTAGAAGTTTTGGGTGTAGTTCCTACGCCTCAAATAAAAGGGGGAGGATTTTTGACGCTTCAAGGAGCTTCGGCTGCCAAACGGCGGGGGAATGCAGCTGCTGCTGCATCTGTAGTTGATGCTTCGTCTGCTACTAGCAACGCTTCGATACCAAAGTATTCATCCAATAATTGTACATTTCTTCTTCTTGAACCACCGCATGTGCCCTCAGTTATATCGGAAGGAGTGGATTGTATTTTATTCCGTGAGTTGGGAGTTGGAAGGGTGGCGCGTATGTTAGGCCCATGTATGGCTGCATTGAAATACTTGTCCATTGGCAAAAAAAGTACTGATAGCAACGAAAATGCAACAACCACCAAAAGTGAATGGCTCAATGATGACACCAACTGCTGCTGTGTCATTGATTCTGGATATTCCTTCACTCACGTCGTGCCCACTCACCGTGGCGGTGCAATGACAAAAGCCATTCGACGGCTGGACATTGGGGGTAAGGTGCTCACAAATCTACTCAAAGAGGCAGTCACCTATCGTCAATGGAACATGATGGACGAGTATCACATTGTCAATGATGCAAAAGAGCAATTGAGTTTCGTAAGTGACAAGTTTGATTCAGAAATGAAGCAAGCGCATGTAACTCGGAAAGGTCTTCGCTGGTTTGACCGTGAATATTTGTTGCCCGACTTTGTTAGTAGTTCTCGAGGAACGGTGCGATTGCCAGCACCGTTGCAGAGAAAAAGAGAGATGGAGAAAATGGAGGAGATGAAGCTTGAATTGGAAATGAAGAAGAAAGAAGAGGAAGAGAACAAAGTAAGCGATGAAGAAGATGAGGGAAACGACCAACAAATCGACGACGACGCTGCTGAAGCTGCAGTGGATATGGATGTCGATGATACATCTGCTAAAAAGAAACAGAATCCAGATAGCAAGCGGCAGAAGAAAGAGAAGGGCAAAAAGAAGGCAAAGAAGCGGAGCAAGAAGAGAAAACACGATTCAAAGCAAAATGATGACGACGATGAGGTAGACATGTCGGACGGCGAAGACTCCGACGAGGAATCAGATGAACAACGCCTCAAGCGATTGAAAGTAATGAGAGATGAAGAGCGCAAGCGACGTGAAAGAGAGGAACGCGAACGTCAGGCGCTTGCCATGTCAGTGGAGAGATTTGCCATTCCAGAGGTGTTATTTCGTCCATTAGACATTGGCATGAACTGTGGAGGCATTGTTGAGGCAATTGTGGAATCAATCAATGCTTGTGACGACATATATAGAGCAGCCATGTATAATAATGTCTTGTTGGTAGGAGGCAATGCAACCATCCCAGGATTTAGAGAGAGGGTAGAATCAGAGTTGAGGAAGTTGGCCCCTACAAATTATCCTGTACGTGTATACCTGCCAGATGACCCAGTATCATTTGCGTGGGAGGGTGCAGTCCAATTCTCTCAGCAGGATGGATTCCAAAAACAGTTTTCCATTGATAGAGTAAGTTGGGAGGCAATGAAGAAAGCTGGGAAGGACCAATCAGGAATTTGGGGAGAGCGAATGAATAACATTGTACGAAAATGAAAGATGTAAACATTACTGCATATCCACTAACACGTGAGGTAATTTAGCAAATTGAAAAATAATTGTTGCAGTGCAAATCAGCTTTTTAGCATTACTTATGAACAGTAGATCACTCTAAATGTCAACTCATTCATTGTACCCAACTTAGAGTCCAGAGAAAAAGTCATCATTCATTGCACTCAATTTGGCCATATTTTCCTCCATTGCAGACATCTTTGGCTTGGGTGGTTGTGCAACTATACCACTCGCGGGAGTAGATGTCGGTGTTGGTGGTACAGCCGTTTCATTTGCTAGAGAAGAAGAAGAAGACATGGCAACAGCCTGTGTCGATGTCGCCCCCCCTAGACCATTTAATTCATTCTGTAATTGCTTCGCCAATGCTTCATCTTCCTCCTGTTGTCGCTTCTTGTCCTCTTCTTCCTTCTTCTTTGAATCTTCAATATTCTTTTGTGTAGTTTCAACATCCTCAAATGCATCATCGCTAATGGAGGATGTTGAAGCGGAGGTTGTAATTTTATTGACTCGGAGCCTCGATGCAGTACTTGCTGTGCTAGTCTTTTTAAACAACCTAGAAGAGGCTGTAGAGGTACCAGGCTTTCGTAATACGAGTTTGGGTCCGTTTGAGGGTGGTTTTAATAATCCCCCTTTGACTCCTCCACTTGCAGGTGGAGTTGCCGCCGGTGTACCAGTGGGTGTTACCAATTTCCCCTTGGCTCCCGTCATTTGAGATGCAAGCTTTGCCGATGGTTGCAACACTCCCGCCGACGAAGAACCTGTGGCGCCACCATTACTACGAGCAGCATCCACTCTTGCACGTGCCTCATCCTCCAATGATTTTTTCATGGTGGCATCGGCATTATCAAACAAGTTCCCTCCAGCTGCAGAAGCTGCACCAGACGATGACGCATCCGCAGACCCCTCCCCCCTCTTGGCAGCCTCGGCCTCCACCAACTTACTCAATTCAGCCCTATACGCCACCGCCGCCTTACTAGTATACTTCTTCTCCGTCTTGGTATGAAAATCAGTACAGCCATGCTTCCTAAAAAACTTTTTTGCATTATCATTCCCACCAATCCTCATGGCGTCAATCTGACGTTGGGTCCACTCATCCAAATCTACACTGCGGACGAATGTCAAGTGTACCCCCATGGATCGATGAGCGGCAGAGCAATCGAGGCATAGGAATACACCGTACGTGGTGGATGCCCATGTCGGACGTGTGTTGGGACAATCGAAGCAGATTGTGTTGGAGCCCGAATTTTTGAGTTTACGGAATTGGGTATTTTTGGAGGCTGTGGGGATGCAGACTTGGCCTTTGCCGGCTGCGGTGATGTTTCCGTCGGCTTGGATGTTGCCTGACATGGTGAGTTGTTTATTTATAATGTTGCTCCAAAGACAAGCTAGTCAATGCAATCAGCTTCTGTCGGCTTCGATGCAATGAAAATGACTGCAAATAAACGAAAAAGCAAAAGACAGAGAGGTCTTAGGTTATTTTCTACACGCGTTACGTTGTACGAGCCCCCAAAAAGAATGAATGCGATGCCATCGCTCATCGCTCATAATATGCCCGTTATGCTGGCAATGACAGTTTTGGTGCAGTTTATAGTAGTAGTAAAGACACCTAACAAATGTGAAGAACCATGTTTACTCGCCATACTATAACTGATAAAGTAGCGTTCGCCCTCGTGGCGTTCTTCCTGGGAGAACTTGGCGATGGGTTGAACATCTGTGAGTGATATTACATGATACAGTGAGATTGTTTCTCTCTATCAGAGGTTAGCCGGCCAGGAGCCAGATAATTGGATGCCTATGCAGCGAGACAGTCGAAGCCGAAGTTAGGGCTGATTGAATGCTCCCAGATTCTAGATATCTGATTACTAGATCATCTTAACATATCTTGTGTCCTCAACTTTTACTCTCTCTCTCTCTTTCTACACTTCACACGTGTACAGTCCAAGGCATCTATCTTGTCGCATTAGGATGGAACGAAGGAAGTGTGGGCATTGCCCTCAGTATGATGGGCTTCACTGCACTACTTACTCAAACAATCGCGGGCGATATCATTGACAAAACAACATTTGATCGAAGAAAGTTTCTAGCTATGGCTGCCTTAATGACAGCCTTTTCGGCATCTGCAATTCTATTTGTGCAGGAAGGCAACGTTGATCATGCACTCATGTATGTGACAAAAATTATTGAGGGAGTTAGTAGTTCTTTCATTGGACCTTGTGTTGCTGCGCTTACTTTGGCTTCATTCGGACCAGATTCATTTGATGAGGTGATGGCATCAAATATTCTTTGGGGACACGTCGGAAGCATTGTGTCCGCCGTATTGGCCGGATTAACAGCATGGATAACGTATCCCAACATTCGATACTGCTTCCTGGTGATTGGATTCTCGGCACTTCTTGCTGTTGTTGGTGTGAAGTTGCTACCAGAAGGAGATGTGCTCATGGGAAGAGGACTAAAAGGAAATTCTAAAAAAGGTGCAGTACACAGCGGTGATGATGGGATGATTATACCAATATGGAAGTACAAGGAACAACTTCTTGGTCAAGCACGCAAGGCAACATTGCCTCTCCCAAGTGTACTTCAAATAGTGTTGCAGCAGAAGAGAACGCTATTTCAAGCTACTGGGAGATCTTCTCAGATCGAAAGACAGTGGTTCTATGTTTCACTGGATTCTTCTTTCACTTTGCAAATGCCAATGTTTTGCTTGTACTTGGAGAACTCATGGGTGGCGACAATGAAGACGGTACAACTAAGAGAAGTGCAATTCCATTGATTGCGGGCGCTATTGTACTCGCACAATTTACTATGTCTGGTGCAACATTGGCTGGAGATCGAATGACAAAAGGAGGATGGGGCAGAAAGCCTTTGTTTATGGCTGGGTTGTTGACTTTACCACTAAGATGCTTCCTGATCATCTTTTGGAAAGATGCTGGTGAGGCTTGGTTGTTGTCAACACAGATTTTGGATGGAGTTGGTGGAGGGTTCTTTGGACTACTTCACCCCTATTTGGTTGCTGATATTACATTTGGAAGTGGGCGATTCAATGTCATCATGGGACTTACGGCTTCATGCTTTGGTCTTGGTGGAACTCTTTCCAACCTTTTGGGGCAAATGGTCGTGGAGAAGTACGGTCATGTTGCAAGTTTGACTGGATCAATGTTTCTGTCTGTAATTCCCATTGTGTTGTTTGCTTTGGCAATGCCAGAAACGGCGGGCTCAAGAGGAAAGAATGCCAAATCTGCGGTTCTAGTCGAAGCTGCCGGGGTGTCAGCATAAGTGTCTACTCCGGTAAGTGTTACATTTCTTTAACCAAGTAATAACATGTGTACTATCGAGTTATATAGGTTTGCTGAATATTGTCAGGATCATATATATGGAGAAATGGCTCCATCTTCATATTGCAAACTTAAAATTGCGGCTTTCATGCCAAACCGTACCGCTTGTTTTTCATCTGCACCGTTTAGTAATGCGTGGATAAATGCACCGCAAAGTGTGTCTCCAGCACCGTTGCTGCTGACCTTTGATATAGCCTCTGCTGGAAATACAGTGTGCTCGACACTAGAATCCGGACCTCCGCTTTTGCTTGCCAACAAAACGCCACGTGGGCCCAAGGTGACGACAACATGTGCAGAAGAATCAGACCTCATTCGACCGAGTAGGTTCGAAGCTGCATGCTTCACATGTTCCAAATCATCTGTTGTGCTCTCTCCTTCCACTGATGTGTTAGACATTGCAAGCAGCTCATCTTCGTTTGGAAAAGCGTAAGATACGTTTTTGATGAAGCTGTCGTTCTCGCATATTTGCTTTGCTTTGGGCACGCTAGTAGGTTCAAAAAATACTGACGCACCGGCCTTAGCAGCATTTGATGCCGACTCAATCATCACTCGAGATGGAGCATTTGAATCAATCAGTACAAATTCAACACCCGAGAGAGCTTTCACAGATGGAGTAGGAATTTGCTGATTTGCATCCATATCGGCAATGCCTCCGACTAAATCGCTTTCGTCGTCAAGTAATGCAACGTACGACGCGCTTACTCCATCAGCAAAGCTCACGCTGGCGCCACTTGTCAGGACACCACAGTCAGCCAAGCGTGATAGGATACCTTCTCCGCCGTCATCTTTCCCAATACTGGTGTAAAAGAGAGGTTTATCACCGAGTCTTCCAAGGACTTCGGCAACATTTCTCCCTACGCCACCATCCGACTTGAACACCTTACCTGGATTGGATGTCCCTATTATCATCTTTTCTTTTGATGAGGATTTAGCAATGATGTCTATTACGGAACCACCTATACACACGACTCGAGATGTCACCTCATCGTTGGCGCTGTATTTACTTGATGCTGGAGTCGATTCGCTATCTGACAGTGAAGTGTCCCCATCATTTGCGGGCAATTGTATTGATTGTATGGTTGTTTTACAATTGGATTGGACATTTGATACGGCCACAGCAATATCAGCACCCACTTTTGCATTGTTCTTGACCAAAGCCATGTTGCTTCTTAAGCTATCACCTCCAGTCTTTTCATTCACTGTACGGAGAATAAAAGGCGTCACATCTCTGCCTTCAATACCAGCAGCCTCGGCCTCATGCAGCGCCTCTTTTATTGCTTTCTCTACATTCTCTCCTGCTGGATCATGATTTGGAACAGCTACAAGCATACCACTATCCATTCCAAGTTCCCTGCCTGATATGTATGCTCTAGCCACGCTCATTGCGTCATTAAATCGAGATGGTGTTTTCACTCCTGATTCAGGTGAAAAGAATGCAGGAAATTCATCCGATTGCCAAGCACCTACTGGAACTCCAAATGTTTCAAGAACCTCCAAGGTACGTTTCACATCTAATATACTCTTTACTCCTGCAGAAACAACGATTACTGGTGTGCGTGATAACTCAATTAAGTCTGTAGAAATATCAAGTGAGAGCTCTCCACCACGATGCACGCCACCGGTCCCACCTGTTACGAATGTATTAATATTAGCAGCGTGAGCCAGCCTCATGGTTGCAGCGACTGTTGTTGCGCCCCATTGGACAGTCTCGTCTGAACTTTGTTGAGTAGTGATGTTGGATGCCATCAGAGGCAAATCACGCGATGAACATTTAATTGCTCTATTTTCCTCTCCAGCCTTTGCAAGATTCTCCAACTCATCTTGTTCAAGACCCGCCCTAAAAATACCATCCTTTACAGCTATTGTTGCAGGAATAACGCCTCTTTCTCTCAAGATGCTGGAAACTTCCTTTGCTAATTCAATATTCTGCGGATAGGGCATGCCATGAGCTACAATTGTGGATTCGAGTGCTACTACTGGTCGACCAGTTTCTAGCGCCCTCGCTACCTCTGGGAGGACCTTGACCTTCGATCCTACCGCAGAGATGGCGTTGCGGTGAGGCGACATGGTTCAAATTGTTTGCTATGGTCAACGTCCGCCAAGGCCAAGCCACCGCCAACACTGTTACTAATGTTACATTCATGTTGTTACTAAAGCAAGGCGTAAGTAGGTAATGGTACTCATACAAATTAGGTAGCAGTATTGTAAATCCAAGCTACTACCAATCTTTTGTGCCTTTGTGCCTTGACTAATAGTAGCTGAGAGTAGCTTGGCTACTCCTATTGGCACTCTAAAAGCACATATCAACAAAGCTACCATGGCCTCCGCTATCCCTAGCATCATTGGCCGCAAGGTCATCCCCATGGCAGCTGCAGCGTCATTTGCTGCGGGTGGGGGGATGGATACATTCAATTATCGATATGGGCGGGCAAATTGCGATGCATCTTCTCAAGATTTTGACAATGCTAAACCATCAGCAAAACAATCCTTTCATGACAAACAACTTAGCATCAGTCGTCTTGCGCAAACGAATGACCTCGATTGGAAGGTTTTCTCTAAAGTCAGAGTCGGAAACTAATCTTTCTATTCCAACATTCTTCCTTGCCTTGTCTGGGAGCAAGAAGCCAGACAGTAACGATGCATCAGCAAACACAACAGCGGTGGGAACGAGCCAATCCACAAAAAACACTTTTACTGTGAATGACTTTGAGTCTACCTGGATGAATAGAGATATGCCATCACGCCACCCACGGTTCCATAGCACTGTATCTAGACACGATGATAGGTTCTTTGAAGAGACTCATCACGTCAAAGCAGCAACAACTGAAAATGATGGAAATGACAAGGATGAGACTAATCTACAAATCAAGGCTGAGCTAGATAGGCACGCCTCGGAGACAATGCATTTTTCTGTCTACAGGGAAGATCTACGAAATCGCATCGAAAATATGCTTACATCACCTATTG
The DNA here is from genome assembly GCA_018806925.1 of Skeletonema costatum. Taxonomy (NCBI): domain Eukaryota; phylum Bacillariophyta; class Thalassiosirophyceae; order Thalassiosirales; family Thalassiosiraceae; genus Skeletonema; species Skeletonema costatum. The sequence goes on from JAHBBA010001256.1 coordinate 103,709, forward strand.
AAGTTGCAGAGAAGCTGTGGGAAGTGAAGATATCGAGTGGTGCAATTGGCAGTAGTGGTGCGATTAGCAAAGTGAAATCAGAAGCAATCACTACTCGTCAACAAGTATCTAATGAAATTCGTGCACTGAAGCGCCAACCGACAAAAGGTAGACTGTGGAAGGACGCTGTTGGAGATACGAAGCCGATGGAGTCTGTTCTATTGTTTCGTTCACATCATGCTCTTGCAGATGGAGCTAGTATCATGGCTGCCCTCAGTGATCTGTGTGATGAGGCTGAAGAGATTCGATCAGATATTGAAGCAGAATTGAAAAAGTGGAAGAGAGGGAAGCAGGGTAAAAAGGGTGTGTTACGTCGACTTATATCGCGGTTCATGCGTCTTATCAAGTTTATGATGTGGATTACGTTGGGATCTGCGAGAAGTGCATTATATCAAGTGTGGTTACAACTTACCACGCGAACAAACCCGTTTGATGCAGTGAGGCAAGATGCAGAAAAGAAAGGTTTGGCCATGAGCGGGCAGAGAGCAATCTCATGGTGTGATGCCTGCCCTTTGGACGAAGCCAAACGAATGACACAAATCTTGAGCAAGGCCAGTGGCTCCAACATCACAGTAAATGATTTGTTTGTGAGTTGCATTTCAGCAGCTGTTACAAGGCAACTTATCGAGCATGAAGAGTTCATGGCTCCGGTAGATGCACATTCACGAAAACGTGTTGCTCGAAACATTAATGTTTGTATCCCGGTTCACTTACGCGGAGGCGTTATATTGCCTAACGAGTCTCTGGGCAATCGCATCGGTGCATTTGTAACGAGAGTTCCAGGTGAAATGACACACGATGCTCGAGGAGGTGGAACTCCATCATGCCCTTCTGATCGTCTCATGAAGGTTCATCGGTCACTTAAACGTTCGAAGCAGAGTCCCGCCCCAATCCTATCACATTATGTGGCAAAGTTTTGCTCCATTTATCTTCCTGAGCAGTGGACTAAGAATTTATTCCAACGTTCAAATTGCAATGCTTGTGTTGCCATTTCGAACAACCGAGGCTACAAAGACAAAATCCACATGAATGGAATGACGGTAGAATCTGCCCATGGTTTCCTACCTCTTCCTCCAGGCATTCCTATCGGCGTCGTGGTGCAAAGTTATGCTGGAGTAATGTCTCTCTCTGTTACAGCAGAGAAATGGGCCGTACCAGACCCCGACAAGTTTTTACGGTGGTGTCTTGATGAATACTCAAGGCTCCTTGAAACAGCTGCCAAGTTGGAAAAATCCCAGTAAACTGGTCGTATTGGGATGCCAGTATTTACGTTGCATGTTCCAATCACTAGTTTAATGCTTTGTAATCGTCATTGTAGTTCACTCTTAGTGTGGCTGTACATCCTGTTTCGCTCTGATTGTTGTGCAACGAGACAGAACCGCCGAAGCATTTCATCATTAGATTGCTAAGACTCAATCCCACCCCCAACGAGCCTAGAGGTTGCCTAACAGCAGCATAACTCTGTTGCTCATCGATACGGTCCCATCTCTTTTGCGTAGAAGACGCCGCAAACTGAAATGCTTTATCGGAACGATCTGCATTCAACCCTATTCCACTATCAACAACTCTTATCGACATGAAATCTGTATCACGAGACACATCAATCAGTATGTTGGAAGGCAATGATTGCTTTTGATGCAATGGCTGTTCATCCCATTTCTCTACAGTTGACATCATTGCATTCTTCGTAACCTCCACAATGGCATGGTGTAGCCAAGATCGTATTATCGGAGGAGGGACAAATGGTCCATCAGCACTTCTAATCTGGACCTCTGGTGCAATACCCAAGTTGGCATCAGCCACATGCTTTGCTTCCGTAGTTGCATCATCTACAATATCAAGTATATCAGCATCAATTGATACAGCTCCAGTAGGTTTGCCTTTATTCAATGATACATAATGCTCACAAATCAATTGAATCAACAGTCTCGAATGGAGAAACGGTTCAGGGTTTTGTAGAATAGTTGCATCTGTTCGAAATTGCTTTCTTAATATCTGTGGTATCTGAAATTCCATATTCCTTGAAGCAATAGCAGCATCTGCAAAAGTATCAACCGACGCACCGTGCCTTGTCATGATATCATCCACCATTTGTTTCAAATACATTTGTTTCGGACGGTTAGAGAAACCTTCCATCAAGTAGTCAGTTTCAATGATCTCATGAGGTAACATGTACGTATTTTCGTGTAGCTGGAGCAGCATCTTGAGACTCTTGGACAAGGTTGCACCATCCGAAGATGATGCAATCTTGGCGTATTCTTCCACTCTTGGGAACGAAGATAATCGTTGGTGCTGAATTGCTAGCCGTGTCCGAATTTCTTGAAGTACAACTTCTGCATTTGTAGCGTTCACATCATTTAATTTGAGCAGTTCATTAATTGACCAGCGTCTTAGCGAATCGCCTTTGTTTGCATTCTGTAGCAGCGACGATCGTATTGCCGACGTGAAGGAGTTCATGGTGCTGTTAGTTCGGTGGCATGATGGCTAAAAGCTGCTATTATGTAAAGCTAAATAAAATAACGGACGAAAGTGGACGGAAACCTCTCCCTACCTTATCTCCCACAAGATCACCTACCAGTTATCTACACCCTACCCCTCTTCATTTTTTCGAACCGAAACCAACGAACAAAACACTGACACTGAATACAATCAAATAAAAGCGTTGAACCACGGGAGGTTTCTATATCTGAACATTATCTTCTTCACCAACGCACAGCCATGTCAAGCCGTAAAGCTGTTTCGAATGCCGCCGCCCCAGCAGCTAAACAATCAAAATCTTCTTCTGATGCACCATCATCCTCAAAAATGACATCGGCCATGTCGGCATCTCTAGAGAACCTTCGGTCATCTCTCCTCTGCGGTCTATGCAACCAAATGATGAAGGATGCCGCTACACTAGGCTGCTCCCACAGCTTTTGTTACAACTGCATTGCGAAATACACGGAGAATAAATGGAATTGCCCTTTTCCTGCGTGCAATATATCCGTTACATCTATGAAGGGCAACAGTGATTCTTATATCAAAAGGAACCCGCAGATAAATGATGTTGTTATTGCGCTGCAGCGTATTGAGGAGAATGTTACAGTGGCTCCTGATCGTTGGTGGGAAACGGGAGATAATAACAATGCTGCCGCTGGGAATATGAACAACAATGACGGCAACAACCACAGCGAGGAGGAGGAAGAGGAAATTGTAGACTTTGCAGCGATGCAACAAAACGATAATGACTCTTCTGACGATGAATCAAGTACCACCAAAGCATATGAGCCACGAGATGAAAAGAATCAGCACAACAAAATGCATGAAATGTCAATTGAACAATCACTATTTCCTTCTGATCAAAGTGCAGATGCCAACAAAGCTGACAGTAGCCTTCCTCGTTTCTCTGAGGTCTCAAGTATTGCATGGCAACACTCTCAAATGACAGAGGAATCAAAGAAGAGTCCGAAATCATCAAAAACATTAGATGATGATGGCCCACAAACCGCTACTGCATCTCAGTTGGATAGGGTGTTAATGCTTGACAGTGATCAACAGGATCCAACAAAAGATGCTGTCTCATCGGGAGTTGAAATCAAGAGATCAACAAAGGAATTAGACAAAAAGCAGAAGCCAAAACGATCAGGAAAGAAAAATGCACTTGATCAATCCGAAAAGAAACAGACTCCGAAACAATCAGAGAAGAAAAACGCACTTGAACAATCCGAAAAGAAACAGATGCCAAAACAATCAGAAAAGAAGCGTAAACATAGCAAGACCCCGACCAAGGAAGATATTGACGAGAGGAAACCAGCCCCAAAGTCTCGTCGAACCCAACGTGTCAGTTTTCAGCGACGACCAAAGGTTATGCTACTCAAACCATCACTGGCTCTCAAGAACACAGAGTCTCGTTCTATACGAAAGTGCATCAAAGATGATATGATTTCAATGCTCAAGATGCAACGTGACGATATTATGGAAGATGACAATCTTGATACCGGTTTTGATTTTGACACGGAAGATGGCAGAGGACAATTCTTGTCACTCCTCTCTTCTAGTAAAAATGACCATTCTACTGCTGTGCCTTCGTCGTGTTTTGCACTTAGTACAGACAAGGAATATGCCTTTGACGAGGGTGTGGTTGTTCCAAGATCATTTCAGTTTTACCTTGCTGTAGCATGTGGGCTCCCAATAGTTGACATTTCTTTTCTCGAATCGCATTCGAAGAAGAAAAGGCTTGGGATTATGAACCATCAGCACTATCCATTTCCAAGTATCGACAAAAAGAAGATGGCAGAGGAAGAGAAAGCAACGCACGTGATAGGTGCTTCAAATCACAACTGGTATGCTCCTCAAAAAGCTACGTCTGCTGCCATTGAACGACACTCGCTGTGGACAAGTGGTGAAGGTATTCATTCGTCGTCAGATACGCTGTTACCTGGAACAGATTTGTTGCAGAATTACAGCGTTATTTTACTTGGAGACTTTGATCAACCGAGTGTGAGCAAGCGAGTGGCTAAAAAGAAGGCAACGTCTTCTGAAACAACGAGTGATGGATCTTGCACCAAGGGAAACATCACAGTTTTGTTGCAACTCTGTGGAGCAAATGTTTATGACGTTACATCCATGGCAGCACCGAAGCACATCAAGAAGGGCTTGAGCAAGTCACAGCTCACTGATGTTGCAAGCTTGAGTCCTTTGGGACATCTAGAAGGATCCCCTACCTTGAAAGATGTTTTGCAATCGTACTTTGAATCCATAGATGATGCTGATGAGAAGGTTGTTGCAATGGTGAAAGACAAATCAGATACAAAACTTGGCACAGATTTTCTCGCCCAATTCAAATCCTTTGCATCTGATTCCAACGATGACGGAGTGATTGACGTCGTTTCTTGTGACTGGCTCTTTGATTGTATTGGAGACTTTCAAGTTCACAAGTCTGGATAGGCAGAGAACGACGGAATTCGATAGTAGTGTATAAAGTATATTCATGTTCACATTCATATGTTGTAATCGTGTTTCTTCAATCTATACATCATCAATGTTAAGTTGCACTGCGCCAGAATCTTGGCCGTGGCCATAATACTCTTTCCCAAGAATTTGACACAACTTGTAATCTGGCACCAGTGGTGCTACACCAACTGCAACCTGACCACATCTAAATCTCATCAGCACAGGGACCTCTACTTTGTCATCATATGTTTCTACAGCTGACTTTAACTCATTTCTCATTGCAGCCATCTCAAAGTCATCTCTACACACTTCCTTATCATACTCTTCCATTGTTAACCAATGCAAAAATACTGATCGTTGTTGAGGACAGCTGCGTCCATTACTCAAAAGTGGAATCGGTAGAGACATGACTGCTAATGATGAATCACTTTGTACAAACAAGAGCCCTCTTCCTGCTTTTGATGCTTTGTAAACAGCGTACGGAAATGCATAGAACCTAATTTTCGACAGAACATCTTGCCTTGCCGCATCTTTATCATCACTAAACATTATCATCATGTCTTCACCGACACGCTTGTAAGCTGCACATGTATGCTTATGACCCATCTTGTCACCACCGCTCTTCCAGTTGGAGACTTGGCAATCACGTGAACAATAAGAAGCTACACCACACTTGGAGCATTTAGGAAATGTCACTTCATTTGCTTCTTCCTTTCCACAATGGAAACAGACTCTTCCCTCCTGTTCCTCCTGTTCGTCCATCTGTTGGTTGCTATTTTTGGTATTTGCATCTTCAGCATATCCTAGTTCTGCCGACTTGAGCCATCGAAATGGAGCTGGAGGCGAATCGGCAGTATTTGCTGACATCATAATATTGTTGCGCTTGTTTTCTTAGCAGCTCGCTCGCCCCAATAGTAAAACCAATGTTTCAGCCGCAGACGCTCGAGAAGATTTTTTAGGAGGGAGGGTGTTCAGTAAAAGATTTGCAAGCAGCTGACTACACAGGTGCCAATATGAGTACAGTAGATAGGCAAGTAAGCATGCAAGCATTGTGATGCAAGAGCAAGGGACAAGGGACGGAGTGGAGTGGAGGCGCGGGGAGCGAGTTTTGGACGAAAGACAGGCGGATGGGATTTCAAGATACCTGTCTCATTCCATCTCATCACGTGTACGTCACACGCACACGAGCTGATTTTGAGCAGTAAAATTATTGGGTGGACAACCATGATGGCTGCCATCACATCTCACACTGACCTCCACACGTAATCTATCTCATTAGTAGTAGTAGCAGTAGTAGGGGAAAGCAGGAAGATGCCGCAACGCCATGACGGGAATACTCGACCATCACGTCTACGCACATCACCGTCTGTGATCTGTGCATGTGTGGTGTTACTTTTTGTAGATCTGACGGTTGCCTTTCCAACCGTTCGACTATCAAGTAGGACGACAAATAGCTGTTTCAATAGTTGCAATTCAATATGTAGCGAGAGAGAAAATCACTCAGTATGTGCTGGCTTCGGTGGCGTAGGTCGTCACACTCAACAATTTTGGAAGACGAAACGGCCATCATCGCTAGCTCCTCTTCATGCCAAATCAAAATCATATTCAGATAGCCAAGACGAATTCCAGAGATCACTATTGGCAGCAAAAATAGCTAATGATATCAAGGGAACTGCCGTTAAAGAGGAGAGTCATCGGCAAGAACGTGCAGAGAAGCAAATAGTCAAAGAGAAAGAAAAGCTTGAAGCTGCTGTGAAAGAAGTCCAGGAGGCAGCACAGAATGTGACTCAGTCGGCTAAAACTTTGGGAGGTGCTGTCATTAGTAATTCGACTGAAGTGAAGGAGGCGGTAGTTGATGTCTCTCAATCAGCCAAGAGTTTAGGGGGAGCTGTTATTTTCAATGGGCTTGGGATTATTACTCGCTTCTTAACTACGTTATTGGGGTCAGAAGAATTCAGGTTAGTAGTACTTCTTGGTTTCACTGTGAAGGTGGTCGTCTTGCAATTTTCAACTAATGATCATACATCTCATACCCCACAGAAAAGATATCTTGCGTAGAAAGCCGCATTATTTGTCGGACTGGACGGATGGTTTCAAGAGAAAAAGGCAGGTAATACCAGCAGTGCTTTTCCTTTACTTTGCTTGTCTTGCTCCAGCTGTATCGTTCGGGACAATTGCATCTGAGATCACAAATGGGTCGATTGGGGTTGTTGAATTTCTACTTGGTAGTGGTATGGCTGGAGTGATGTATTCAATTTTCAGTGGACAGCCAATGGCTTTTCTAGCTCCAACTGGACTTACTCTTGCATTTACATCGGGTCTATTTCGGTTCTGCAGCCTTCGTCAGATGTCTTTCTTTCCTGTTTATGCCTGGGTCGGAATCTGGACTAGCTTCTTTATGACTTTGCTTGGGGTTGCAGGGTCGAGTAAAGCAATTCGTTATTGTACTCGCTTCACAGATGAGGTGTTCAATGGACTGCTGAGTGTGAACTTCATATATGAAGCTGTTTCATCACTCAGAAGAAACTTTATGATTGCACATATGAATGATCCGATGAATCTTACAATGCCATTTGTAGCCCTATCAATGGCTCTTGGCACGTTCCTTTCAACAATGAAGGTGGTGAAATTCGAGGCAACAAAATTTTTCAACACAAAAATACGAACTCAGATTAAGAACTTTGGGCCAGTGACCGTGATCTTGACATTTACATTACTGAACTTGCTTCCATGGTTCAAGAAGTTTCACGTTCCGACATTGATAGTTCCGGATACATTCCAATTGGCCGGAGGAAGAAGCTTCCTTGTGGGTCTAAAGGATATCCCCACTAATTATCGGATGCTATGTGCTTTTCCAGCGATACTCTTAACAGCGCTCTTCTTCATGGATCAAAATATCAGTGTTCGGCTGGTGAATAGTCCGGACAACAAATTGAAAAAGGGCCCGGCATACAACGTAGACTTGGTTGCACTTGGAGTCATTACTGGAGGTGAGTTTTTTGAATTTACATAGTGCGCATCATTTCATTCCTTCTACATTCTGTTGACTCAACGGAATGTTTGCGATCACTCTCTGTTAGTGTTATCAATATTTGGGCTACCTTGGATGTGCGGAGCAACTGTACAGTCAATGAATCATGTCCGTGCAATGTCAGAGACGAGGCTAAACCCAGAAACAAATGAGATAGAGATTGAAAGAGTAACAGAGACAAGATTGACAGGGTTCATCATACACGCGATGCTAGCTTCCACAGTCATGCTATTACCACTCATCAAAACCATACCGATTCCTGTTGTGTCCGGAGTATTTTTGTTCCTGGGAAGAAAGCTCATGACCGGGAATTCATTCTTACAACGCGTAACAGATGCATTCGCTGAGCGGCGGCGACTTCCCGACAACAACCCACTTAACCTTCTCGGCAGAAAGAAAACGCTAATATACACGGGAGTACAAGTTCTATGCTTACTTGGACTATTTGGGTTCAAGCAAATATCATCAATCACAATATTCTTCCCGGCAATGATTGGCGTCCTAATGTCAATTCGTGCATTCGCATTGCCTAAAATTTTCTCTGACGACGACTTTGTTGCGTTAGGAGATCCAACGCCTGTATGACACTAGAGGGGGTAGCACATCTTAACTGCTAAGTGTAAAATAGAATTTGGCAAGTGACATCAGCTATATTTGTTACCTGCATATGTTCCGTTTCGCATCACTATACTCGGCATACATCTAGATTCAACACCTTTCGTTGGGAAACTCTTCACATCCAAGGCCATTGCTCAGGAAATGCTGTCCAAGCATTGGCCACATCGAGCTTGTAGTCAGCGAACGAATAATAGCCCGTGACCTCGCTGCATGCATCTCCGCGGATGCCCCTATAGTACCCCTCGAACTCGCTGAATGGATCGGAATTATATCCTTTATACTGCTCTGCAATATCATCTACCTCTCGGTCGATTTCGTCCTCCACTTCACGAATTTCTTTGTTGAACTCTTTGCAGTAGCCCCCGTAAAGATACTTCATTCTGCACATGACATCGGCCACCTCCTCAACACTCTTGTTGGTCGTGCCCTTTACGAATGCATCGCAGAGTTTCGAATCCTTACGACGTGTAAGATTGTATTTTGCCAGTTCCTTCTTGAGAAGTTTGCCTCGAGACGCATTTGTAGCAGATGTGGTCGTGGACGCAGTCTTCTTTGATGACGCTGCTGCTTTTTTCTGCTTCGTCTTCATACTCCGCTCCGTAATCTTGGCTGCCTCATCAGCATAACGGTTGGGTTGTCTGCGTGTCCTCTTTCCAGTGGACTCCATTGCTTCGATACTGTCTGAACAATTGGTCAGGGGGTGTCTGAGCAATGCTAAAGTGTGAGCATCAGCAAGGGAGAGAGCGCAGCGGGAACTAAAAACCGGACCAATACCTACTATACCCGGAAAAGGGTACTTTGGGTCCCCATTCCAGGTTTCCAGTCGGCTCTCCTGAAGTCTGAAGTCTGAAGAAGTAACAACCGTTTGTACTAAGCTATGATCGATCATTCAATCTACCTGAAGGTTCGGTTGATGTTGAAGTTTGTGATGGTCAAGGTATATTCATCTCTTTTCGTTGGTATCATGCTGTTGAAAATGTGGAGAGCAACGTAGCATTCGGTTTTCGAGTTGTGGAATAAGCTTGTTTCGGTTTGTGATAGAGGAAAGAATAAGTAAAGAAGTTTGGGGTTCTGTGCCTGCCGTAACTCAGCATCAGCAGCAGGTAGGTCAGGGGATATGACATTGTTGTTATGAACTAAATTTAGTAAAGGTTGTAGGTGTGGGTAAATCAAGCTTACCATTCTAATGGTAAGAGGCTGTCCGAGCAATTTTTTTGGCATGCATATTATGCGCGCTTTCACGCTTTTTATGGGGTAAATCGAAACCCCTATGCATTTTAATGATTCTTCACACATTTCCCCGATTTTCAAAAAAATGCATAAATGCACTCGCGCGCATGAAAATGTAAAAACTGCAGAGCAAATCTGCATCTTTGTGCACAAGCCACGCAGTTTATGCACACTTTTCTCACTGCTCGGACAGCCCTGCAACTTTTAGGCGGCCTCCCCAAAAGATGCATGCACACACAAAAAATTGCTCGACCGCCTCTAAAACGTCGTAGATTTGATTCAAGTATGTACATATTATCCACCCGGTCGAAAATCCGTACGGGTAGCACCCGCTACCTACCCACCCCCCGGGTATTTTCGGACGGGTCTATCTGATTATTTAGTAGCTACTCCTCTCTAGACCCGAGGATCAGTATTGTAGAGAAAGGAGAACTAAACCAGGAGGGGCCCGGGCTGTGCCCGAGGACGCCTTGGGCCTGCTGGGTCGGGTTACTAAGTATGTATTTAGGGTCAAGCGCAAAGCCTACCTTGAGAGACTAAGTAAGTAAGATATACCTGCCTTTTTTACAAGTTGAAGTTGTCGCATCTTTATTTAGTCACTACCCACCTTCAAGCGTGAGTTGTTTTTGTCTTCGTGATTGAAAGAGTCAGTTGATTGCAAGAAAGCGATAGTTAAAATGTGTCTTTTCATACACAGAATGACGAAGCAATACCAGTAGCGATGAGGGTTGAATCACTATTATACTTTCTACCCATCTTGAAGTTCAAGAATGCCCTCTCATGCACATTACTCATTAGATACTTATTGACAGTAAGTAGCGACTGAACCATCATCATCCTACCAACCAAGTACAACCTAGACTGACAAAGATATTGCAATCAACAAACCAAATAAGTAAACATCGTAAACATGATCTCCGCCGGCCAAGCTACTTTTGTCGGCACGCTTCTCATTGCAAGCATCGGTCATCCAAACCTATTCGTTTCTGGTCATGGTCATCTCATATCTCCTCGATCACGTAACTTCTTTGCCTATGAGGCTGGACGTGATGATACTACCAACTCTCCGCCTGGCTTACCTCCTCGTGAATACTGTTCTCATTGGTATGTATATGTATATGTCGATAATACAAATTCGGTCAACTAACTATTGTGCTAACACAGATGACAATGTCTCTCCTACGCTATCCCACAGTCTGAATGCCAAGCGTGCTGACGCAACATGCGGCAGGGGATCTGCACAATCGTACGATCCCATGACGGTTGGTTGGACACGTACGGTGAACCTATGCCATGGACATCACAGGCAACATATGGTGAGTATCGTTGGGAATGAGTCCGGGTTTTGGTATGCATTATGTGTGACAAGAGACGAAGCTCTCATCTCTCATACTCATACTTGTTCTATGTATATCTCTTCATGTTTCAGTGGAAGGCCAGGAAGTGCTCATGAGTATCGAACTAACTACGAATCATGCTGGTCATGCCGAAATCAGAGCATGTCCAATGGATGAAGGCGATGCTGCCGCAACCCAAGAATGCTTCGATGCACATCCACTAACATTTTGTACGAGATGTATGTTACAATGGCCCGGTAGATACCCTTTATCCCGTACGCGGATACTTTTCCAATCAAGTCATGCATCATTTCATCTACAAGCTCCCACCTGGACTAACCGGAGGGAAAGTTTTATTGCAATGGCGATATATTGCTGCCAATTCTTGTATCCCTCCGGGATATAAGGATGAGGAAAGACTTGGACTTGATGAGAGGGGATGGTTACGAGGAATGTCAATGGAAGATTGTAATGTGAATGGAGAGGATCCACCTCAACTTGTTCTTGATCCTACTGGAGCTCGTGGAGCGTAAGTTTCTCATTATGGTATGTATGTTTTGTAACATTTTGTGCTTATACTTATACACGTTGCTCACCTGATGCTTACAATACAATACAGTGGTGATCCAGAGCAGTTCTGGAACTGTGCAGAAGTGACAGTCGTTCCTGCAAGCACTGCCAACCCAGATCCTGGTCCTCATCCCGCTGGTGTGGATATTTGTGAAACAAGTAATCCACCACCAACACCGCCAATGGGAAGTACTCCGACGACTCCCAGCCCTCAAGTAACTTCACCAGGGGATACCAATACGGAAGGTTACTGTAAACTGGGGACCATTGGGTACGGGAATGTCATCCACATGTGATGGGTGCGTTCAGGGCGGTAGTTCATGTAATGGAGGAGCGCACCAGTGCGAGTCTGGTGAGTATTACATATGGTTTCAGTAAGCTCTGGATGCCAAGATATCTTATCTCAATTTTTCCATCTGCATTTCACATCATCTCTTTCTAGACTGCGGAGGCAAGTGGTGCACAAATGTGGAGGATATCAGCCCTACTTGTAGCAATAGCAATGATCCGCCTCCACCAAGTCCACCATCATCTTCAAATTCATTCTATTGCGGTACCCTCCTGGATGAACGCAAAGGAGTCAAGCTGTAAGCCCTTGAGTGAAGGAGGTGGGTTAAAAGATACCGCTACACCTTGCGCCAATGGAATAGCACTGCATGTGCTCCCTCAGGATATTGCTATGCTGATATCAACTGCAGCACTGTCACTTCTCCACCAGTAACTCCGCCCACCAACCCTCCTCCAACCCCAACAAACCCTCCTCAAACGGTCATTACACCACCCCCTGGTACTCTCGTGGCATCTACTACAAGATACTGGGACTGCAGTGGAGGTGGCTGTGGATGTGCATACTTACCTGGTGGGCCCGGGACCGACGCTAACCCAGCTCATTGCCATTCTAATGCACTGTTCAGGTAAGCCAATGTTCGTCTTGCTAGTTTGGAAGTTGTACATTTGCACAACAAAGCTTATATCATACTCCTTTTCTTTATATTGTTCGCAGTGCCCCAACTGGAAACGAGTATGGAGCTACATACTACGGCGCGGCAGCCATCTCACGATTCTTATGGGATGGCAACACAAACAGTGGCGACTGGCGTGGGGAAGGATGTGGCAAGTGCTGGAAGGTCACCGGTTCTGGGCTCACAGCTACTACCACTACCATTGTCTTAAAAGGTACCAATATATGTCCAACAGGCCATTTGCAATGAGAACGGCAAAGCTCACTTCGATATTGCAGGTACGTGGAGGCAGTCAACTTTATACCTTTTAACTGTTACTGTTAGTCTAACCTCAACATTACCTCAACTGCAGCCCCGGGTTTTGATGTTGCTGAGTTTAGTTGGTCTAATACCTGCGAGGACCTGAACCAGACGAGCTCGAAGGCTTTACGAGCTGTAGCCGCTGGAGGATTGATAGTCAAGATCCATCAGTTGCCTGTGATTGCAGCAAGTTCATTAGCCCTGTTCTCAGAGCGGGGTGCGAAAACTTTCTTGCCATGCAGTGGATAATCCATCTGTGGTCTATGAAGAAGTATCCTGCCCTGAAGAGATTGCCAACCTGCCTTGTTGGGAGGAGAACGGTAATGGATATCCTCAAGGTGGCATCCCTGAGACTTGTATGGATCCAAATGGTGATCCGACCACCATTCTACCCTTCCCTGGCTCTCCACCAATTACTCCTCCTCCCACCAAGTGTACAACCTCCTACTTCTACAGTGTCGTCACCTCCCACCACTCCTCCTCCAGCACCTACTCCTTTAGATGCCATTGAATGCCCTGCTGGATTTGAAACAGCTCGCTGGGTAAGATATTGTGTTGCATATGACTTGCCCATTCTATCATACTTACTCTCACATTATCTCCGCTCGTAACATGTTAGACTTGGTACATTTCATACCCAAAATGCTGTGAGGATCAGCCCCATTATGACCCGAATGCATCTACCGAGGAGTGTGACGTATATAATGGTTGTTCATGGGATGGAGACTTTGCATATGTTGGCAACAGGCCCTTCGATTATGTCCAGAATACGGATATTGTTGCCTTCTTTGCATCGAATGGAGAAACTCACCCAAAGAAAATAATTCGCGTATTACTCACCAGGCCATGACAAGTCTGTAGATGCCATTGTTCTTGATACATGTGGTGACTCAGACTGTAATGGGTGCTGTACAGAGAATGCTGATACCGGTGGAGGTTATTTGGTTGATATGGAAGAGAATACCGTCGTTCGGCACTTTGGGTCTCTCAACGAAGCGAGTGGACTTGTTTGCTGGCAGATTCTTCCCGACGAAGAGTACGATGCTGGTGGATACTGCAATTGGAGTGGGTGCAATTCAGAAGCACAGGGAGGCTGGGATTGTAATCTGAATGAGTATGAGTGTGAGACAGCATGTAGTGGTACCTGGTGCACAGGAGTAACTCCACCTCCTGCTCCTGTTGCTGATCCTATCACGAGTCCACCAGTAGTTCCTCCCACCACACCCCCTGCCACGAGTCCACCGGTAGTTCCTCCCACCACACCTCCTGTCAGTAATCCTACAACTGGTTCGCCGTGCTGTACATGGGATTTGAAGAATTGTAGTCTAGATCCTTGGTGCAACGAGAATGAAACCCAATGCAAGAGTGGATGTGGCGCACCCTTTTGGGATGACGTTAGTGCCTGCCCTCTCAATGGCGTTGCAAAGGGATATGATTGTCTTGATAATCCGTGTTGCCCAGGGCTCTACTGCAAGGAGCATAGCCAATGGTATCATTCATGTGAGGTCCCACCTTCTTGAACAAAGTGAAGCTGCCAGAAGATTTGGTAAAATTTATATTAGGTTCATCGAAAAGCAAAGGAGAGAACAAAGCGAAAATGCTCAAGTCAAACAGAAACCGGTCCAGTGTCCTACAAAAATAGAATAAATAGTAGGTTTCGGACTAATAAGTTACTCGATCTCAGCTGTAGAACTCTCACAGAAGTCTCTTAGAAAAGTGTTGAACTCTTTGCAGTAGCCCCCATAGTGTGTGAGCAATGCTAAAAGTGAGAGCATGATACGAGCATGGGAGAGAGCGCAGCGGGAACTAAATACCTACTATACCCGGAAAAGGGTACTTTGGGTCCCCATTCCAGGTTTCCAGTCGGCTCTCTGAAGTTGAAGTCTGAAGTCTGAAGCGTACAATACCGAGCAGGATGACTCACTAAGTTGCATGCGTTGCTGGTTGCGCTCTAGGTGCTGGTTGCTGGTTGCTGATACAGCTCAGTGAATGATGCGGTGTTGATGAAGCACATCAAGCAAACGGCAAGACTAGTTTCAGTTCACAACACGGCCTCATATGTGTAGGAAGATAAAGGGAAAACAATAACATCATGTGCAAGCCGAATGAGATCAAGCACGTCTGTATTGTTGGAGCTGGCCCAGCCGGACTTCTAGCAGCCATCCTACTTCTTAGACGGAACGAGCAGCTAACAAAATATCGGGTTACACTTGTCGATCCTGGTACAGATTACGGCAAGCTCGGAGAGGATGGATTGCATAGAAACCGCTCGTGGATGATTGGATTGTCTGCTCATGGACTCTCCGCTATTCGGACAGTGCCAAGTCTATACGAAGACTACATTCACGGCTTAGGGGTAGACATTAGTTGTGCAACGATTGGCATTTCGAAATCGCTAAAGCTCACATATGATGCTAAGGACTTCCTCCCGGAAGACTCATCCTTCACAGTTGATCGAAATTACATCTGCGCAGCTCTTAGCCGTTATCTCAATGAGAACTTTGAGGGAGATGATGCATTCACGTCGCATTATCATACTCGTGCTCTTTATGTTGATGGAGAAAGGAAATGCGTCGTTGCTCGTCCAACAAATGAGGAAGATATTAGAATAGAATACGACATCCTTTTGGGATGTGATGGGATTCGTTCCATTGTGAGAAATGCATTCATAAACAATCACCGTGATTTCGAGTTTGAATTGAAAGGAACATTTTCATACGGCAAGAGTGTCCATGTGCCGCTGCCTGATGGCATAGAAGATGGAAATTTCATGTTCATCAACAACGCCCTCCCTGGCTGGGCCAGTTTTATCCTTCCAGAGACTGGAAAGATGCTCAACGTAGCATTAGGAACGTCGTTGGATAAAGAATGCCCTGCAGAATTGAAGTCGGATGATCCAAAAGTCGTTTCTGAGTACTTCAAAAAGCACTTCCATGCGTTTGATATCGATGCCGATGAAGCTGGAAAGCAATGGGTAACTCAAGGATGGAACACTATATCGCAAGTGCACTGTAACTTTTATCACAGCAAAAAGATCAATGCTCTTCTTCTTGGCGATGCAGCCCACGCCACCTCCCCTCAAATTGGACAAGGAATGAACACTGCTCTGGCTGATGCAGCGGTCCTCAATGCACTATTGGATGAAAGCAAGGACAACTGGGAAGCTGTATTGCCAAAATTTTCCGAACAACGCGTGAAAGAAGGTAATGCTCTCACTGATTTATCCTTCTACACGTTCTCTTTGAGTCCAGCAATGCAAGTGAAGTTGATGTTTGGGCAAATGTTAAGACGAAAATTGCATTTTCTCTTGCCTTCTGTCTTTGATAATGACCCAATGGACGAGGTCGCCAGGGGAGGAAAGTTGAGCGAAGCTTATCATCGTATGAGTGAACTAGGTATTATACAAAAGGTTCGACTCGCAAATGACAGTATGATCCGTGACCATTTCGAGCGGAATGTTGGCATGGTGAAAGATAGTGGCAAAAGAAGTTTCACCAAGAAGGTCGTATTTTACGGCTTGCCTATTGTTTGTGCTGTTGCTTTTGGCATGAAGAAGAGAGCTTTGTAGAATAGGTTAATGGACTTAGCTATTTGATTCAAATTCAGCACTATTGTACAATACATATAATTTGATGCACGAATACAATTACAGATCGTAGTCACTATCAGATGAATCCTCATCATAGTCCGAAGAGTCATCTTCTTCTCCGTAGTTGCTGTTGAAGGAATCAGTATTAGCGAAGAAGTAGTTTCCAGATTGCGCATCAAAGTTTGTTACTGAAGGAGACGAGTCTCGACTTCCTCCTGATGTTCGTACGTACTCCATCAATTGCCGTTGATATTTCCTACTAAAGTGAGTTGGTTTTGCTACAGACAATGCTCGCAAAACATCATCGTTTGTAAGACTTCGAAGTGGTGGTATTTGCATCCTTGAAGGCGTCTCACTATCCCCTGCGTCAGCAGAGTTTGTCATCATCCTCGCACGGGCTTCTCTCAATGGGTATAAAGCTGCCGCTTGCAATACTTCCCGGATATCGGAAGGAGAATAACCTCCAGTTTTGTGAGCCACAGTGTTAAGATCGAAAGATTTGTCAAGCGGGACATGTTTCAGCATATTTTGTAGGATGGATATCCGAGCGTCATGATCAGGCAATCCGACAAAGACTCTTCGAGGCATTCTTCTCAAAAAAGCTGGGTCCACATCAAACGGTCGATTTGTAGCCCCAATCACAAGGATTGACGAGCTCGAATCTGTACATTGCTGGTGGTGTCTGATACCGTCCCATAGCTGAAGAAACTCCGTCTTCAAGTCTCGTCCAACATCATGATCCTCGCCTCCACGTTCTCGGAATAAACCATCCAGCTCATCAACAAACAACACGCATGGTGCAATTTTCCTTGCAACCGAGAACAAGGCTCGCACATTAAGATTTGTCTCACCCACATACTTGCGAAGTAAACAACTTGGTGATACCACAAGGAATCTAGCACCAACAGTTGCAGCCAGCGCACGAACGAGCATGCTCTTTCCACATCCTGGAGGACCATACAAAAGGACACCGGGTGGATTGGCAAGAAGCCCGCCATAATATCCTGCATTCTTTTCAAAACCAGGTGCAGGTGATGTCGGTAGTAATGGGAACGCCAAGTCAAGCAAAGATTCTTTTGCATCTGCAAGTCCACCAATATTATTCCACGCTTGTGTTGCCGCCGCAGCTGCAGAATCAGCAGATTGTTGTTTCTCCCCATCAACGAGACCTCCATCTAACGGAGTCAAAAGAGTCTGAGTCAAGACATTGCCCTCTGAGCGAGTTAGTGATCTGACAATACTTTCAACTGTCCGTGTTTCTTCCGAGGAAGCTTCCGATGCATATAATATTCCAGCAGATCTCAGTCTAGCTGCCAATTCACGAGTAGCTGCAGTTTTCGGTGTGAATGTCTTGTCGTTATTACCATTGGAACCATCATCATTATTTTCGAGCGCATCATCGTCTGCATAGGGCATATC
Source organism: Skeletonema costatum (assembly GCA_018806925.1). Taxonomy (NCBI): domain Eukaryota; phylum Bacillariophyta; class Thalassiosirophyceae; order Thalassiosirales; family Thalassiosiraceae; genus Skeletonema; species Skeletonema costatum. The sequence continues at coordinate 121,736 of JAHBBA010001256.1, forward strand.
TTGCTCTTCTCGCACGTCCGATCCTCCTCTACCCCTCTGAAGTGATGAAAATTCTTCGCTCAATTCCTCCCAAACTTCTTTCATCACTACCCATGATGTTTTTGCCATGTAGCAACATATTGCTAATTGAGCAAATCGAGCAGAAGAGCGCAGAATAGGACCAGCAGAACTGGCAAGAACATTTTGTAGTATGGACAAGCACCCGCCTATTGCGACGGAAGAGGAAGGCGACGAGGACGAAGATATTATTTCGTCATCTTCATTATTTAAATTCTCATCTTCCTCATGTTTTGCATGTACTGGTTTTATTATTTGTGTATGTGGAACAGAAACACCTTTGCTTGTTGACGATAGCCCATCTTGATTTGCATTAGCAGCAGCAGCAGCAGGTATTATTAGCAGTGCTGCAAGCAACCACCAACAGCGTTGAGGAGACTTCATTATCTACGGCTGAGAATAGCAGGGTGAAGTGGCAAAAATACGTTTGCGTTGGCGGCGATGGCGGAGAGAGCTACCCCTTTGAATCCATAATTAAAGAGCCCTCACGTTGAAGTATTTTGACTGCCAAACACCGCCCCACAATCAATAACGCCCGACGATCAACGATCAACGAAGATGAAAGCCGTGATAGCAGCAGCCGCTTCCCTACTCTTGACAAGCACCGCGTCAGCCCAAAACTTTGGTGTGGATGTAAGCTTTCCTATTCACTACAACTTCATCGGCTCCGATGATCTCTCTGCAACCAATGAAGTCTTTGGAAATGATCGAGTTGAGCTGTATTCAAAATACATGGATGGATGTATCCAAAAGATACGGAGGGCATAGAGCTAACTCGTTGTGCAGTCACAATGAGGCTGACCGTCTCCGGCTTAACCTTGAACAGCCCAAGTTACAGACAAATTACACGGAGATTGGCTTCAAAAAGACAAAGCTATCAGATGAAACAAGGAGCATGCTTCAGACATTTTGGGCTGGTGTAAAGGCAAAGGAGAATTTCCCAGACAGCTTATGGCCCGAGGCATGGCCAAAGGCCAACACCTACGTAAACCATTGGGAGTCGGACTCCAAGATGCATCCACTCGATACCAAATTACGTCAAGTGTTATGGGACGAGATTGAAAAGAAGATGCAGGAGTGGATTCCAACTGTATCTTCATTCAGTAAATCATCTTTGTATGGGGTCAGAGTGTACAGAGAAGGGCACATTTTAGCTCCTCATGTTGATCGAGATCCTCTGATAAGTTCTGCCATCATCAATATCGATCAAGAGGTGACAGAGCCATGGCCACTGGAAGTAATCGGACACGATGGATTTGCTCACAATATAACGATCAGCCCTGGAGAAGTAATTCTGTATGAGTCACACTCAATCATTCATGGTCGACCTTTTGCATTGAAAGGTAGCATAGCATTTGTCCACTTTAAACCTGATTTTGAAGCTGCAGAAGTTGACTCTTCTTCTTTGGAAGACTCAAGTAGTGATGATGATTCAAGAGACGAGCTTTAATAATAATAGAGAGATCTGGCGTTGATCCCCTTCGAGTATGTACTCGAGTGAGTAGACACCATATTAACAATAAAGATGTAGAATTACACGCTTTTAAAAACTATAAAAATGAGCACATCCACCCAGTCCAACCAAAGCATTCTTCACGGAGAGATTATTTGTCCATCATTCCTCCACATACAACCCATTAATACGAGTTGTTGCTCAGCACATTCGAAGAGTCAGAACTGCGAATTCCTTTCCTTTGTACTGTATGGTTGGATCCATATCCGTAAAGCTCATTCTTGTACTTTTTATCCATAATCTTGCCAGTAGATTTCTCCGAAAACTTGGCTTTGGCCAACGCAAAGTATGTTACCATTGTGAGGAGAGAGTCTGATCCTGCCTGATGCTCGGGCCCGATGCGCGGACAATTCAAGTCATCCGCTAGTCTCTGCAACCCCCCAAAGTGTCCATCCAGCAAACTAGTCATGTACTTGATATCGTATATTGTGGGAAAGTATAACTTGAGCACGTCAAAGAATGACTTCTCATCCTGGGGCAACTCTTGTGTTGTTAGTACCTTCAACAGATAGGCATAATCATATCCAGAGTGGAACGACACCCACTTTACTCGATCATCCAATACCAAACCGCTAACCATTAGTAGCTCCCCAAAATGAAGAGGGTCAATCCCCCTCGTGGCATGATCCTCAAATGATATTCCGGATGTAACCAACAAATCAATCGAGTCTTGTGCAAACATATCATCATTGAGATTGAACTTGAAATTAAATTGCCAACAGGGACACCCCTTGGCATAATTCCCATCCTCATCTGCAAATGTCAACCCCAACTGAATGATTTTGAGAAGGTCTACGTTGCACTTTAACGACTTGTAATGGAAGTCGGGAGAGTATGTTTCGGACACTGGACGTGCCACAACTCCTGGAAATTCCGTATCCATTGCCACGTAGGGATGAGTGTCGATGAGTTCACGAATGATTGCCATTTCTTCTTCTACATTTTCTTCCCAAACGTTGCGAATTTCAAGTGCTTCTCTGTGATAGGTGATGATTTTGTGTGGTGTTTAAATTAGCATTTGTTGTTGCGTGTAATTTTAATGTAGCCAAGTTAGAGGGTGCACGGGGTGGTTGAGTTAACAACGTGAGCGACAAATCGTGGCTTACGATAATAATAATAATAGTAATAAAACATGTAGGCAGCGCAATAAGTCCAAAGTCCACTGCGCACATATCTTGTGTTACAGTGTGTAGGCGACTCATGCTCTTAAAAATTCCACGTTATATATAATTGCAATAAACGTACCCTGATGGAGTTTGAAAGGTATAACTCCTAACCGCATTACTATGAGCTTCTCCCCCCGATGATCCATGAGACAGAGGTGAACTTGCCCCGGATCGAATACGGTGGTGATGAGGGCTCGCAAAGCTTGAGGCGGCGCTACTGCCGCCGCTGCTACGGGCTGGAAGGGGTGGACTCTCCATGGTTAGGACGCTCGCCATGATGATGTTGAGAGGGCGAGGGCGGGCGGAGGCAAGGGACAGCTGATTCTTTCCAGAGCTCTTGGTCGCGAGTGTCCATCGAACTCGGCGAGCGTTTCTGGGCGATTTTCACGTGGTGTAACCACACCATATTTAGGACCCCTACCACTCTAACCTGATGGTCGTCCCGACCGAACACCCTTCACCGGCTGGCTCCCTCAAGAGGTCACGAGCGCGCATCTCCCAGCGCGGGCCCAGATCACGCTCACGTCCGCACCGGCTATCTAATCCATCACCGCCCCCTGCCATCACGACCTATCTCTAGACACCCGCCAAACGAGCGCAACGCGCGCAGGTAAAGCGGAGCGCGGCCGGACGCGGATCGTTCATTTCCACTCTAGCTAGCGCCCGCGTGATACTCACCAACGAACCCCAACACCGCAAGCCATATCCAACACCGGGCCATCGTATTACCGCTGAGCCAAACCGATCTCTATGTCGCTCCACTGGAGGCCAACACGAAAAGACCAATAACAGAGAGACAAGACACATCCCCTCGCCGAATCGCACTCATGACTACACGCTACACTGGCCGGACGAGCGGAAGAGGGATTAGCGTAGACCAGCACGCGCCGGACACCAGCGGTGCCCTACGACTTATCCGGAATATCCCATGAGAGGAGTGATGGAGCACACACACTCAGGATAGAGGCGCAACGGGAGGCGAGCCAGACGCAGAACGAGCTGATGTGGATACCGATAGGTATGTCGAATACACACGGATGGCGGTCACCGTCGGACTGCCAAGAAACAGATTGAAGCGGTAGAGCAGACTGATCAAAGGGCGACCACACACACACATGTGCGAGCAGAATTACAGAAACAGTAAGTGAGCAAAAACGTCACGGAGTGAATCCGGCGGGAGTGAATGATGAAAACACACCCTCTCTAGTAAGATCAATGGAATTAATAGAGACGGCCAGAAAACGTAAAAGAGTGAGAAGCAAGTTCAGGAAGAAAAAAAATTCACGAGAGCGACGATCACAACGCCGCATTAAGCAATTGGAAAAAGAATTACAAACAGCTACGCACGTAGTTGAAGAGGGGGCAGAGACTCAACGTCGTTGGATGGAATTTAGGAATGAAATTGTACAAGAGGGCTTGATTGAAGGGGCAGCAATCAAGGGTGGCAGCTCTTCTTCTCTTCCTCCTGAAATTTCGACTGTGGTGAGAAAGTTTCAAATATTGAAGCGTAAGGTGGAAGAATTGGAGGGTGAGAAATCACGTATTGGCCAGCTTTCTGAGGCTCACTTGCGCCGTTGCAAGGTGCTCGAGGCCCAGCTAAATGAGAAGACGCAATCTCTCTCTCAGCTTGAAAAAGATCTTGGGAAGAGAAGGGATAACATTGATCAGTTAGAACTGGAGAACCGAAAAGTACTTGCGCAAGAGAAAATTTGGAAGAGAGAGACAGATGAGTTACGTTCGCTTTTGGATACATATGATCGTCAGGAAACTGCACAATCCAAGATGCCAAGTATGGCGACTGAAAACGTGGCTGGTTTGCAAATTAGTCTCAAATCGGCTCGTGAAGAAATCAAATTGTTAACAGACACGAATAAAAAGCTGGAAATGACTATGGAAGAGATGAAATCAGATCAGAACACAGCCAAATCAGAACATGAACGAGTCCTTGAAAAGTTTCAAAAGCTGCGTAGTGCCCTGATGGAGGAGAGAGCCAAGGCAGAAGCTGCTGAAGCAAGGGCATGCCAAGCGGAGACTTTGGCGGGTAAGGGATCATACAATGCAGAGACCACTCGGGTTGTGCATTTGGAGACAAATCCATTGATGGAAGCCATCAGAGAGAAGTTTCAGACCGAAATCGACGCTTTGAAGCTTCAGTTGGAGGCAGCTCAAGATGGGAGGGCTTCAAAGTCTCCATCTGTCGGCACAACTACTCCTGCGTCATCGCGAGGTAGTCTGGGATCGGCTGGTACAGATGTAGACGTGCAAAAAATGCATACTCGCTTGAAAGAGCGTTTCCGAATGCAAATTGCTCTCTTTCGAGAAGGCGTTTATCTCCTAACAGGATTCAAGATCGACATGATTGACGCGGATAGCGATAGTCCTCAGTTTAGAGTCCGATCAATTTATGGAGAGAGGGAGGGAGATCATTTGATGTTTAGGTGGCCTAAAAAGAAGCAGACGCTGGAGATAATGGGAACAGAGATGGCACAGCTTTTGATGAGTGTCCACTCCCCATGCTCTGTTTATATTCGCCAGTACAACAGCTTCCCAGCTTTCTTGGCCAGCGTCACAATGCAACTTTTTGACCAGCAGACGAATATTTAGATGCCTTTCATTATGTCATGTACAATAACGAATATATTTCTTTTCGATACGATAAGCTTACATCAAGTTGTCTATGTTGCAAGCGCATGGTTTGTACTACCTACATGCAATGTGTGCCTGCATCCTGCATCCCTAAAGGTCGATGTGCCAATTGTGAGGGAGGCCCATTATTCGCGACTGAGTGATGCGAGTGATTTCGTTCCTCCATTTCAGTAGCCCACCACAACCAACGCACTTGAGAGATTCAGCACACACTCACCATAATATCCACAGAACACTGACACCATGAAGCTCTCTCTTGCCCTCCTCGCATCTGCATTCGCCGCTAGCAGTGCATTCAGCCCTGCTGCTACCACGGTGTCGATCTCACGCAGTTCTACCTCCCTTAACGCTAGCCGAAACAGAGACAAAGTTGCATCTCGCTCAAAATGGGCAGAATCACGTGGATATGGAACTGTTGCTGAAGCCGCTGCAGAAGCTGCTGCCACTGGTCTCATGACCAACGATGATGGTCTCGAATACGTCAGATTGGCTAATGAAGCTGGTGATACCTCTGATATCTACCTGTTTGGAGGTGTTGTAACTTCGTACAAGGTCGGTGGGCAAGAATTCATTGCTGTCCGTCCTGATGCCAAGATGGATGGATCCAAGCCCATCTCTGGTGGTTTGAGCCACTGCTGGCCTCAATTCGGACCCGGTGAAATCCAACAGCATGGATTTGCCAGAAATGTCAACTGGACTGTCAAGTCTATGACTGATACAACTGTCGAATTAGAAATGGCACCATCTGATTACACTAAGGAAATGTGGGACAAGGAGTTCCTCTGCACCTTCACTGTTGCTCTTGAGGATGATAAACTCAGCACCAAGATGTTCGTTGAGAAACAAGGGTGAGGAATCCTTCGACTTCCAGGCTGCTCTCCACTCTTACTTCACAGTTTCTGCTCTTGACAACTTCTCCATCGCCGGATCTTTTGCTGGCAAGGAGTTCCTCAATAAGATGGTTGGAGAAGGAGAAATGCAAACAGAGGACAGAGAGGAAATCACAATCAGCGAGGAGTACGACCGCGTCTACATGGGAGTGAACGACCCAGTGCTCAAGGACACTGGAAGTGGAAAGAGTGTAAGTAATTTGTGATATATTTATTCGACCCGGAGCAATGATTACTGCCTTCGTACTAACATATTGTTTCTTGTTTTACATCACAGTTGGCTGTCATGAACACTGCTGGATATGAGGACACCGTTCTCTGGAATCCTTATGGAGATGAAGGCATGGGATACAACAACTTTGTTTGCGTCGAGTCGGTGAAGTTCGACCCCGTTACTTTGGAAGGTGGCAGCACATGGACCGGAGATATGGCCTTGAAAGCCGGAGATCTTTAAATTGAATGAAATCTCTAATAGGAATGCGTAATAAAATCAAAGAATATCAACATACTTAGAATCAACCCATCTTATTTTATTCCCAACATATCGGAATAACACTAAGACTATCTCTTTATGTAGTGTATCTCAGTTACTTTTGCGAGGGCCAACGTTGCTTCTCCACTGATAACAGAAGACTCAATATAAATTTGATCGTGTATTTTGACTGCCCCCATACCCCAAAACCAAAACCGAAAAATTGCTGTTTGCATTAACTATAGAATATATCGGCGTATTTCGGGTTCTTCATAACGTTCTGTATCAATTTATTATAATTTTCAAGGTCGAAGTCTTCTCCAAGATCACGACAGAGGAAATACTGCATACAAATGTGTTTCGTTCAATTGTTACATGTACCATACCGACAACATCCATTATTGTGAGTTACAGGCGACTTTAAGACCAGAAGCAAAGGAACAAGAATAACTACTTACCTGAACAGTGTTATTTCCCAACGGTGATCCCATAATCTCACAAATCATGTTGGGAGCGTAATTGAACGTCGTTACATCGACCTGCACCACCTGCACTTGCCCACCGTCGGCTGCCTCAATAGTTGCTGTATCCACGCCGTCAAAATTGATAGCTTTTCCAACGAGACTTATAACTTGCGCATCTACTGGTGCTGTTTGGAGGGTTGCATGATTGAGTCTCTCGAAAGCTCCGTCCATTGTGATGTGAGTGCTTGTCTACGATTATCTTCTGCTTATTGCAACAATGACATGATGAAAAAATCGAATGCATTTTCTGCATGCCGACTTTTTGCGGGAAGCAAGCTGTTGCCAGCGAGATGTTAGCGATTGACACTCCGCCAGCCACCAATAAATCAATCCGCTATCATCATCACACCGCTGCCATAGAACAACCCCACAAGAAGCAGCAGCAAAAACCTGTCCATCTGAGGCGTGTACAATCATGGCAATCACAAAGAAGAAGGGCGGACACGCAAGTCTGCAGGGCAAAAAGCCCTTAAACACAGCGAAGGTAAAGCGTACCGTCTCCAACAATCCTGGCCACATCAAAAACAAACTCAAGCGGTCAGAAATATATGGTAAATATCTGCTAGAAAAGAAGGCAAGGAAGCGGCAGACACGGATTCAACGTGATAAGGAGGCAGAGGCACTAGGTGAGGATGCTCCAAAGAAACAAACTCCAAGAACATTGGACAATACTCGTGAATCGGAGGTAACGACAGTACAACCAGACGATGAAGAAATACTTGCAGATGAGGCAGAAGATGAGTTTGCTCCATACTTCTCAGATGTGATCCGGCCGAAGATATTGCTGACTACGCGACCAATGCCATCAGGCGAACTTTTCCATTTTATTGCCGACTTGATGAGGTTTATTCCACAGCTCTACTACTACCCACGAAAGACTTACTCGGTCAAGGAAATATGCCAATTTGGAGCTAATCGCAAGTTCACACATTTGATTGTCCTATCAGAGAAGAGCAAAGTCTGCAATGGGATGTTGATTTCTCATATTCGTCCCTCGACTGCTGCAAATGGACTGGGTGGACCAACAGCGTTTTTCAAAGTGAGCAATGTTATCCCATCGACAGATGTACCGAATAATGGCTCTGCTACTAGTCATGTGCCAGAATTGAATCTGCATGGTTTTACCACCCGACTTGGTCATCGTGCTGGTAGATTCCTGGGTAGTTTATTCCCGCATAATGCTCAGTTCCAGGGGCGTCAGGTGGCTACATTCCATAACCAGCGTGATTTCATCTTTGTAAGACATCATAGATATGTCTTCAAAGAGGGAAACCAAGTTAACAAAGAGACAGGAAAGAAAAAGACAAAAGCCAAGCTACAAGAGCTGGGACCGAGATTTACGATGAAGATGAGATGGCTGCAAGAGGGTACATTTGATACCCAATTTGGAGAATATGAATGGATGCATAAGAGGAAGGAGATGGATACTACTCGCAGGAAGTTTCACTTATGAGAGATCTATACGATATTCATTGTGTTGGATCTGCTTCCAAATTCAACATAACTCTCACAGTAATATTAGTACAGAAGAACAGGAATCGAATCGTCTACTTTCTTCAAATATCATACCCTCACCCTACCGATGCTCTCAACACTACTTTCTTTAAAGACAAGATGGGTATCGTGGGCGGAGTTGCATTTTGTGGGCGGTCTGACTCATCACCATCACACTCACTTCAAAAAATGACGGAGCGCAGAAGCATCGCTACAATTGAAGCTGTGTATGGTGCAATGTAGCGTCGGTCATTCAGTATCATGAGGCAGCTCACAACTCATAGACAATAGACAATAGACAATAGACAATAGACAATAGACAATAGACAATAGACAATAGACAATAGACAATAGACAATAGACAATAGACAATAGACAATAGACAATAGACAATAGACAATAGACAATAGACAATAGACAATAGACAATAGACAATAGCATTGAACGAAAATGACAGTTTTATCACAGCTCCAACTGTCTTCTTGTCTACGCTCTCGCATAAATCATGACACTGCTGCAGCGGTTTCGGCAGCAGAGGTTGCGGACGATCCATCAACTGGATTCGTTCTCTATCTGCCGACTGTGAACCTCCGCTTAGAACACAACCCAGCTTTTGCTGTCGCTTGTCATGCAGCTAATCATTTGAAGCTCCCGCTGGTTGTCTTGGCTGTTGTTTGTGACGATGCGAGCCATCATAGTAATTCTCCATTGGGCAATGGCGGTGTTGTGATGACATCAAGGCGGCTGGCGTTCACACTTCAAGCACTTTCTCATGCATGCAATCAATGGTCAAGACACGGAGCAGCTGTTGGGGTACGAGTGCATGGCCCTAATGGAGCACGCGTTCCCGATCATTTGACACTAGCGAGCAATGCATCTTTTGTTGTAACAGATGAGTCATTTGTTTCGCCATACACGACAATAACAAGAAGAGTAAAAGAAGCTTGCAGAAAGAGCAAAGTGCAGTGTATCAGTGTTGATGGTAGTACTACTGTGCCGCCTATTCAAGTGTTGAAACGCAATCGTAACCCAGTGAGTGGAGAGATAGTTTGTGAAGGAATTCCACAAAAAGCGTATCTGTGGCAAAATAAGACAGAATATCTCAGAGATGCACACTTGAAAGCAGCAATGCAAGGTGAATTTTGTGCTCCGGAGTTGCGAATTAAATTGGAGGATGAAGATTTATTTCATCCAATATTGGACAACGGAGTTTCTTCATCACCCACACTAGCTGAGAAACTGGCACATTTATTTCCAAGGAGATGGAAGCCAACATCTCTCGCATATTCAGATAATCATCTACACTCTCTTCCGAGCTGTCCAGATGTCAGACCTTTCACTTCAGCAGAGTTAAATTCTCTCTTTCGTAATGATGATCACTACAAGAGTAACGAAGCAACAACAGTAGCGGCGGCAGCAGCAGCAGACCAGTCACAACTAAAAAGCGAAGACTCGTCGGTACCATTCTTCAATTTTTCGATGCAATGGAATGGTGCGGATCACACTGTTCCTCCCTGTGAACATACAATCGGCACGTCACCTTGTGGCATGAGCCGATGGAATGCATTTGTACAGAAAGGTGGATTGCTACGTTATGGAAAGGAGCGGAATAATGCCAAATTGGTTCATTCTGTCTCGCGAATGAGTGCTTACTTGAATTTAGGCATTGTCAGCATTTTTCGACTTGTGTCAGAAGTAAAGCGAGCGCAAAGGCAGGCTCAAGGAAATATGAGTCATAAGAGTTGCATAGACAAGTTCTTGCAAGAGATTGTCAAATTCCGAGAGATATCCTACGCTCATGCATTTTCTCGTGGGAAGGACTACGATGGCATTGGAAGCCTTCCTCGATGGAGTGTGCAGACTTTGAATGAGCAGCGTAGAAGCACAATGCACAGTATTACACTGGAAGAGCTTGCGTCTGGAAGCACAAAAAAATGGAATGCGATGCAAAAGTATCTAGTCAGAACAGGAGAGCTTCACAATAATGTGAGGATGACATGGGGCAAAACTGTTGTTAGCTGGGCATCCTCTCTCGAATGTGAAAGTAATCTGCAACGATCAGATGTGGTATTGAAAGCATTATGTTATCTCAACGATAGGTTTGCGTTGGATGGACTATCGCCTCCCAGCTATGCTGGCATTATGTGGTGTATGGGTTGGACCGATAAACCCTCAAATGATGGCGAGTGCAAGATACCATTGAAATATGCATACAGATATCGAATGAGCCCTGATGAGTTTCTGGAAGCAGAAAGATCTTTGCTAGAGTCTGGTTCTTCTAAAGGAACCAGCAACAAACGACAAGGTTCTGTGCTAGACATGATGAAAATGCAACCACGAATTACAAGTGATGTAGCAACAAAAGATCAAGTAGTATCTTCTTCGGCCAACAAAGGTATGAAACGGAATGGATCCATAGAGAGCTTCTTCTCTAAACCTGCCAAAAAGAAGACATGTCCCAGTCCAAAACGCGTTATCGGGTGATCATTCATTCTTGCTTCGTGGGGCAACATCAAGAGATTCAGAGTAAAGTAAAATAACAGTGTCAACTAGTAAACCTCAACTGCAATTAAGCAGCTGGTCCAACTGTCCTAATCTCTTTTTTTATAATAAACCCTATCCAACAATACTAAACCAAGTCATGCTTGTTTGTAATAAATCGTTCAATACTCATGCTCTTCGTAGTTGTGTTAGCGTCAGCATATGGTAAAATCAAAGGTGACCTGACGCTGCGAGTAGAGCAATAAACTGTCACTATTTTGGCTCATTAGTGTTGGTTAAATTAGCATAGAAGAATATATATTACGGCTCATACTCTAAGTCGTTGTATCGACCATGCTACAGCTTCCGTAGGCGAATGATGATGCCCGATTTGGGACAGCCTCTAGCTCAACATCTCGTGTATATAACATATCTAACACTGTGGGTATGGCATTCAACAGCTTCTAGGGTCCCATAACAGCTGATATCGATAGTATGTAAGTATATATTGCACGGCTCAAGCTCGTAGAAGTCGTATTCAACGTCGCTAAAACGACGTAGGTGACCTGATGAGGCCCGATTAGAGTAACCAAAAGGGACACATTCAACAAACATATCGTATCTAGCGCTGTGAGTATGACGTTCAACAGCTTCTAATAACCCATTACTATTGTTTACAGTAGTATAGAAGGATATTTACTTCTATTCAAACTATTAGTGATACTACAACGTCGTAGGTGACCTAATGAGGTCCGATGTGGGACAGCCGCCTGCACAACTTTAGCACCATTCGTATCTAGCGCTGTAAGTATGACAATCGAGAGCTTCCAGTGTCTCATTATTGTTGGTTACGATAGTATAGAAGGATATATTGCACGGCTCAAGCTCTCCTTGGTCGTATCGGCGTCGCTACAACGTCGTAGGTGACCTGATGAGGTCCGATTTGGGACAGCCGCCGCACTACTTTAGCACCATATCGTATCTAGCGCTGTGAGTATGACAATCGAGAGCTTCCAGTGTCTCATTATTGTTGGTTACGATAGTATAGAAGGATATATTGCACGGCTCAAGCTCTCCTTGGTCGTATCGGCGTCGCTACAACGTCGTAGATGACCTGATGAGGTCCGATTTGGGACAGCCGCCGCACTACTTTAGCACCATATCGTATCTAGCGCTGTGAGTATGACAATCGAGAGCTTCCAGTGTCTCATTATTGTTGGTTACGATAGTATAGAAGGATATATTGCACGGCTCAAGCTCTCCTTGGTCGTATTGGCGTCGCTACAACGTCGTAGGTGACCTGATGAGGTCCGATTTGGGACAGCCGCCGCACTACTTTAGCACCATATCGTATCTAGCGCTGTGAGTATGACAATCGAGAGCTTCCAGTGTCTCATTATTGTTGGTTACGATAGTATAGAAGGATATATTGCACGGCTCAAGCTCTCCTTGGTCGTATTGGCGTCGCTACAACGTCGTAGGTGACCTGATGAGGTCCGATTTGGGACAGCCGCCGCACTACTTTAGCACCATATCGTATCTAGCGCTGTGAGTATGACAATCGAGAGCTTCCAGTGTCTCATTATTGTTGGTTACGATAGTATAGAAGGATATATTGCACGGCTCAAGCTCTCCTTGTTCGTATCGGCGTCGCTACAACGTCGTAGGTGACCTGATGAGGTCCGATTTGGGACAGCCGCCGCACTACTTTAGCACCATATCGTATCTAGCGCTGTGAGTATGACAATCGAGAGCTTCCAGTGTCTCATTATTGTTGGTTACGATAGTATAGAAGGATATATTGCACGGCTCAAGCTCTCCTTGGTCGTATCGGCGTCGCTACAACGTCGTAGGTGACCTGATGAGGTCCGATTTGGGACAGCCGCCGCACTACTTTAGCACCATATCGTATCTAGCGCTGTGAGTATGACAATCGAGAGCTTCCAGTGTCTCATTATTGTTGGTTACGATAGTATAGAATGATATATTGCACGGCTCAAGCTCTCCTTGGTCGTATCGGCGTCGCTACAACGTCGTAGGTGACCTGATGAGGTCCGATTTGGGACAGCCTCTGCAATCCTTTAGCACCGTATCGTATCTAGCGCTGTGAGTATGACAATCGAGAGCTTCCAGTGTCTCATTATTGTTGGTTACGATAGTATAGAAGGATATATTGCACGGCTCAAGCTCTTCTTGGTCGTATTGGCGTCGCTACAACGTCGTAGGTGACCTGATGAGGTCCGATTTGGGACAGCCGCCGCACTACTTTAGCACCATATCGTATCTAGCGCTGTGAGTATGACAATAGTGATCTCTAGAGGCTTAATGTAGTTGGTTACGATAGTATAGAAGGATATATTGCACGGCTTAAGCTCCTTATATGTTTATCTGCCATGCTATAGTCTCGTTGTTGTTTTTTTGATATTATTTTATGGATGGTCGTCAGCTTCACATTGATACATCACATCTGATGTAAAGATTTTATTATATGCATGATTCACTTCCAGTTGCTCGTTTGTTTTGTTTACTTTTGGATAGAAGTTTATTAGCACTTCTCCTATGTTCTTTTTTGGGGTCAACAATTCGAGTATTTCATTATAGGCGACCTTTCGTTGCTTAATCTTTGATGACTGCCAGTTTTTCTCTCTATTGCACTATTGTAAGTGAGGATCGCATCATTGGTTGATTTTTCATTCTTCTTGCACTTACTGATGGAGTGTGGAGTGGTGTTGCTAAGAGCAGTAAGTAAGTATGTTGGAACGAAGATAACAGTACACTAGAGGCTTTACCAGTCCTAGGCTGGTCAAAATGTCCTCCTCTCATTTTCTCGTGTCACTTTTGGCGGGCACGCAACTTCAGCTCAAGATAAAGATCAAGCAGTCGCAAGCAGAGCGATGCAATGAAATAATTGTGACTATGACCGATCAAGATGCAGAAGCTAACGGAAGTCCATCCAGGGAGAGGGCGAATCTACTCGCCGATGGTAGCGGGTCTGGTGGAGGTCTGGTTGAGACGTTCGTGCCAACATCACCAGGCAGGGGCTTGCACCATGACGACGATCTGAATGAAGATAAGCACATGCTATCCGATCATTTTGAGTTGGAAGATGGAGATTCTTTTTACAGTGATGATGGTTCTGATTTGTCATTAGAAATAGATGGAGGAGGAGATCCACATGGAATGGCAGTGGGCAGTGCAACGCCGACACAAGTAGCTATCAACATCTTCATATCTTTTGTAGGGGCTGGTCTCCTGGGGCTGCCCTACGCATTTTCCAGATCTGGTTGGCTGCTTGGTTCCTTGAGTCTCTGCGCAGTATCTTCAACGAATGTATATGCTATGCTTCTGCTCGTGAAATGCCGCAAACGATTAGAACGACAGGGCATCACTGGCATCAAAGGATATGGAGATGTGGGAAGAGAAGTCATGGGGCCATGGGGAGAAGTGTTGGTGAATGTTTGTTTGGTCATCAGTCAAGCTGGTTTTGCAACTGCATACCTAATCTTCATCGGGGCTAATATTCAGAAGGTGACAAATGGGATGGCGAGCAGAGCACTGATAATATATGCTTGTGTGCCGCTTCTATCGTTGCTTGTTCAATTTCGAAACATGAAGACTCTGTCTCCCTTTTCACTCATAGCGGATGTAGCAAATGTTTTGGGCTTTTCTTGCGTGCTGTTTCAAGACTTTGAATATTACACACACGATGACAATATTGAAGCTGTTGACTTTAGGGGTTTAATTTATGTGACAAGCGTATGCATTTATAGTTTGGAAGGTGAGGAACCCATGGTCATCGCATTACTGCAAGTAATCTCGTAGCACTATATCTAACATGAAGCTTTACTATTCTTTGCTACTTTCACCCAAAGGTGTCGGGTTGATCCTGCCATTGGAATCTTCATGTGCAGATCGAGAAGGCTTTCCTCGACTTTTGAAGCAAACTATTACTGGAATCACAATCTTGATGGCTGTCTTTGGAACGTGTGGCTACGTGGCATTTGGAAACCAAACAATCTCACCAATATCGTTGAACCTGAAAGGAGAGAGTGCAGCATTTGTACAGGTGGCACTATGTCTGGCTCTTTATCTCACATATCCAATCATGATGTTTCCAGTTTCTGATGTCCTAGAGAATTTGTTTTTGAGCGACTCAAGCAAACCACCAAGAAGATATTGTCCCAGCAGAACAGTTCGTGTCATGATCGTCCTAGTGACTGCAACGATTGCTTACTCACTACCGAATTTTGGCAAGTTTTTGGAATTGGTAGGCGCGTCAATATGTACACTACTTGGATTTATCTTGCCCTCTTATTTCCATCTCCGGGTTTTTGGAAGAAAGGAAATGAAAATGTGGGAGCTGTTGTTCAACTTATTCATCATTGTTGTAGCTGTTTTCTTTGCGTTTGTAGGGACAATTGACGCTATTATGAAGCTGTTGGAAGATGATGATGAAGTTATTGAAGGAAATCTGGAGCTGTAACTGTAATGCTACATAGATGTGCAGAAATAATGATACAAGTTTCAGGTGATAGAGCTACCATAATGCGCAGAATTCCCTGGCGTGCCGATTAAAGAATTAAGATATAATGATACACGTTTCAATTGTCAATTTCAAGAAGATTACATCATCATTAGCAACTATACACTCATTCATGGTCCTCCATACTTTTCGCTATCGCCAGGCATTCCAAATTTACTTCCATCTGCCACTTCCATCATACCGACCATATCACCAAATGGAGGAAGCCCCGTTGCACGCCTCAATATCCTGCCATTCTTCTTCACGGTGATAGTAATCCCTTTTGAAAGAACATCGAAGCCCTGGCCCTGTGCTGTCTTTACGTCCGAGTCAATGTACTCTTGCCACATTGACAATACACTGGGGAAACAAATCACTTCATCAGCTCTGGTACTGTCAAAATTGCGGTCATTTTCTCCTGGTGTTGCATTTCTCCATGCTGATTTGGTTTCAACAACATTAAAGTTTTCATCTAATAGCACTGGTACAATCATAACATCAACCCCAGCAAGTGCGGCAGGTAGTGTGTTTTCATCTGCTAGCTGATCAGAGCAGAGCGACATTGAAAGGCTTCTGATGTATTCAGCTCCACCAGCTGCTACTATGACTCTCGAAATTCTTCTGTAATCTTTCAATGTTCTTTTGCTTGCTTCCTCAGCGGCAGGCTCCACTACAAGCCTTGCAAGCAAACCTCCTTTTGAAATTCGCTCAAGATTACCCTGCCCTACTTAATCTCTCTGGCGGCAAGTAAACCAAATCCCAAGGCACCACCAGAATTGATTGCGACTTGTACTAGAGCTTCATCTAATGGTGGCACGTCAGCATATCCTCCAATGTTTGCTTTAATGGCGACAAGAGCACTGAAGTAAAGCGCAGTGAGAGCGGAAAAGGCCGAGATCCCAAAGAAAGCTAGGCGAACCTTACGGAAGGGCGATTCAACTTCCTCGCGCAGCCTTTGCTTCACTGTGTAACCATTCATCTTTTCGCCCAAAGCTGCTTCATTCTCATTGCTGGAAGATACGACGATTTGGTTACGATTATTTACTGCAGGTGATTGAATATTTCGTACACCGCTGAGCTGGGGCTTGGTGAAAGCACTGGCAGATGCCAAGAGGCAAGAAATTAGGATTGTTAGGCGCATCGTGGTGTTGTTCTGTGATAAATTTTATGCATCATTGTGGCAGATCCGCATTTTAGATTTTTAGTGAGTGAGTCACATCATGTCGCGTGGTGTGTGACTCATATCATCAAAGATGACAGCACATTTACTGACAGAAAAAGAAGAATAGAGCTTGCATTGCGCTAGCTCTATTCTAGTGCTACAATACTTAGGGACTCTGGCATTGCAGAAGTATGGTAATGCCTACAATACGCCTCCGCTTTGCTAGTTTGCAAGCATGGGAGGAAGTTATTACAATGGTATGTTATATGAGTTAGGCGTAGTTATACAAGGGGACAACGTCCTGAGGACGTGTGCTTGCTCGACATAAAGGACATTCTTCTCGAACATTCACCACCCAATGGAGGATACAATTCCAACAGAAAACATGTCCACACTTTGACGGAGCTGCAGAGTGGATGCGCTCGTTCAGACATATTCCACAGGGATGGTGCGATTCTGACGCTTTGCTTGATTTGGATTTCTTCTTAGAAAATGTCATTGGTTCTTTTGATGACGAATCGATCCCTGGAACACGAGCTTCTACCAAGTCCAAGTATTCTGCTCTCTTCTGATTCGGTTTCATTGAAAGAGATCCTTCGTTGTCCCTGTGTACTGCCCCGCCGGTTCCATCGAAAGTACGCTATCTGAAGTTTGTGTGCTACCTCTATCGATGCAGAAGCAGCTGTTTGCAAAAGAGCCGACGCAGCCTGAAGAAATACCAAGGCTGCAATTGGTTTGTATGATGGACGATTCGCAACAATGGCACCTGAACTCGATGTCATGGATGATGGAGGTGTACCGTCGTGGATTTTGGCACCGGCAATTCTGTGAGTTATTGTCGGGTAAACGCCGCTCCAATAAAAGACAGCCAGGTGTAAACGGAGCAACCACTTAATGATGTTCGTATACTTGTCCTGATTCTGTATAGCGCCGATATGTCTTGGGAGTTGATGTGCTCCATGATTTAAAGAAGACTATCGCATCAGAGATGCGCCGAGTGATTTCCCAACTTAATCTAGAGAGTTGATTCCATCGCTGCGCGAGTGCGGTAGTATTCTCACTTGTTTCGCTGAGAGATGCATTGTTGCGTTGTACTTCATTTTGTTGCACTGTATTAGTTCCTTCATTGTCTCCTAAATCTTCAGATGCAAATAGCGGCGAACGTTGATTGTCATTAGAAGAATTCATCATCCGCCGCCGTTGCTCCAAGAACAATCTTCTTCTAGCAGAACCTCGCAGCATATCATCATTTCGAAATGTACTATCATCTGATTCATTGTTGGGTTCAGGTCCTTCTCTTCTTATTGTTCTGTCAGTAGCAATTTCATTTGGTCGTCTCAGGACACAAGTTTCTAGTAATGTAGATATCAGTCCATTTAGATCCTGCGACCAACCACCTCTTCCGACACGATTTATTATGTAAGGAACCACTGTCTGTAGAAATAGCAATCGATGCCATGCATTCATTTGAAGACAGTGTTGATATCATGCGATTTTTCACGCGTCTCAATACGGAAACATTTTGTGACAGCGCAGTGCCGCGATTCTTTCCATGAGGCAACCGGTAGGATAGATTAAGAGCCTCCATCCCGATACTTCTTTGGACGCCTACATCATTCACTTGAGCTCCCCCACCGAGATTACGGGTATAAAACACAAATGTTGCTGATTGCACCAAGATTGACGCCAACAAATTTAGCTCTGGGCGAATCCGCTCAATGAATTGCTTCCCATCATCCTCCAGCACTTCCGCTGCATTGAAATCCCCTACCACGTGTATTGTTGTTGTTCACCGCCCGAATTCCATCACTGCTTCGCCGCGGAACGAAAAAAATGCTTGCAAATGGAACAATCGCTTGAGATAGGAGAGAGAAAACTTCAGAAACGTAGCGGTCGTCCTTGGCCAACGAAAGTAGAACATCGGGAACAGGAGCGGAAGCTTCGCCGGCTGATGTGTTAGATCCGCCAATCGGTGGCATCATTAGTGGCCTGCTGCTGCGTTCAGCGGCGACATTATCACTACCACTATTTTCAGCAGCCATCTCTCTTCTTCAGTTCATGCTTGCTTCACAGACAACCAATACCCGACGCACCGCAGTAACCAACGAAGAGTATGTAACTCCTCATTACAAGAAGTATGCTCGAATCCGCAATGGAAAAGTTAGCATGGGACATGGAAAAGTTAGCATGGGACAGGGCATGGGACATATGGGACGGAAATTGTGGGGGAGAAACGAGAATAAACGACAGGAGGGAAATGGAATTGAGAGTGAAGATGATGAGAGAGATGAATGTGCGGGTGGTGACTCGTGACTATTGAACAAACAAAGTCTATTGTTACTAGTACAGTCTCAAGGTGCCATTTCAATCTTTGATGGATTTAAATTCAATTTGCACAAAGCATTTCGAACATGTAGCTCAAAAGTCCACTCGTCTACGATTCTCCTTTTTTTGACTGATCTTCTTCTTATTCTCCCTCCTATTCTCCTTAGCCTTCTTTGTCAGACCCTTCCTTAGCTTTCTCACCTTAGGTCTATCCCAACTACTTTTCAGAATATCCTGCAACTTCTTGATTGCTTCCTTCCTATTCTGCACTTGCGTACGATTTTCTTGGCACGTAATCGCAAAATATCCCTCATTGTTGATTCTACCCGCTTCATTTGTTTTTAATCGATCACGTACTTCTCTAGGAATCCAATTGGCACTGTCAATGTGGAATCGTAGCTCTACCTTGGTGTTTACTTTGTTCACATTTTGTCCACCCGCACCTGACGCACGAGCGAAGGATACTTGGATTTGATCTTCTGGTATTAAAATGTGATCTGGAACAGTCCATTTGGAAGTTGAAAACATTCGGGTTGGGTTGTTGGCATTGTTTCTTGGTCTTCTTCCTGTTGGTGGTGGTTGGTAGGGTACATATGCCCAAGTTGGTTTGACTTCGTCACTGTCACTGGCCTCTTCTTTTAATCTCGAACTCGTAGATGGATATGTTATTGTTGGTGGTATCATGATTGACCTGCTAGATTGGAATGCATTCATATTGTTGAACTGATGATTACTGGCAAGGAGTGATCTCGTTAGCATTTGTCGTGCACCAGGACAGAAGAATGCATTTGCTGCTCGCCGGCACACAACTGCAGTGGAGACAAAGACCATTTTAGCTATGGATGACAGGGATTTCTTCATTGATAGCTAGCTCGCTGCTCACTGTCGTCCCCTATTGCGTTGGATTAGTAATTGGATTGGAGGATAGGAATAATCTACTTGTGGAAGAGAGTGTGTGCGTTATGGTATGAGGTAAGGCAAGCAAGCAAGGAGCAAGCGTCGATGAGTCGGTGAGTGGTGAGTGGCTAGCTGGAGGAAAAAGGAGACGAAAATGGCGGGATCAACTGCGGGACAGGACAATGGACAATGGTGATGTGTAACAATGCAGTCAATAGGCAATAGGTAGTAGTTGGCAACATAATAATACTAACAACATGAGCCAAGTCTACTCCACGGAGCCGGCCACCACAGGCCACGTTGTCTTTGAGACAACACACGGTCCAATTGACGTTAATTTATGGTGCAAAGAGTGCCCAACGACGACACGAACGTTCCTTCAATTATGCCTCGATGGCTACTACGATGGAATGATCTTTCATAGAATTCTATCCGACTTTTTAATTCAGACTGGCTTGACTCAGCAATCGTCTCTGCAGGCATCGGCGTCTGCCGATGATATCGATAAATATTTACGGGGGAGTACGGCAGTGTCAACAAAATCGAGCAATATGTCGGGAGATGCGTTGAGGTGGGATCGGAAGAAGTTGGAGGTTAATCCTCGAATTAGATTCAATCACAGGGGTCAAGTTGCCATGGCGTTGCCCCTTGAGGAGAGTACGAATAACACAGATACAGAAGAGACCGCGATGCTTCGTTATCAATTCTTTGTGACCCTTGATGAGGCTCCGTTTTTAGACGCAAAGCATGTTGTATTTGGTACAGTGGCAGGGTCTACCATGTTTAATGCCTTGAGGATAGGAAGAACTGATGCAGATGATCAAACTGGCATTCCAACCGATCTTGAAGACGCTCCGCCTAGAATAAAAAGTGTCAAGATAGACTATCATCCATTTGAAGATATGGTTATCACTGCCGAGAAGAAACTACCATTCAGGAAAACTGCAGCCAATGGTGATGGAGGGATGGGAAAAGGAGGGGCTAACGGACAACAATCGACAATCGAAAAGAGACGAAAGAAACGCAAGCAAGTTCGTAATCTCAATATTTTGAGCTTTGGCGATGAAGAGAGAGACTATGATGCAATTACCAGCAGTGCCAAAGTTAGTACAATGAAGAGTAGTCATGATATACTGGCGGGGGAAAGTAATTTCTTATCTGCCAAAGTCGATGCTGATGTAGAGAAACGGAGTAAGGACAAGGAAGGCGAAGGAAATAAAATGAAATCGAAACAGAAAAGTGCAAAGACATCTTCTCTACGACAAGTAGTAGAGGATAAGATTGGTGACCGGATTGAAACACTTGATACACAACATGCGGGGGAGGATAGAAATCGAATTCGCTCCACCGATACAACAAGAAATGAAGAAGAAAACGGCAAGAAGGCACAAAGGGTCATGAAAGAAGAAGAAAGACCTTCCAATCGAAGCAAAACCTCAAAATCTAAGAAGATAAGTGAAGTGGAAGCAAGAAGATCCAAATATATCAAGTCATCTACATTATCTAGTAAGAAGGGACGTCAGCGGCGAGAAGATGATACAATGGCAAAGTTATTGGCATTCAAAACGAAAGTGCTCGAAACGAAGGGAACCAAAAGTGAGAAAGCGACAACTCAGTCCTCTAATGATGATTCCCTTGCTGCAAGGATGGCGAAACGTATGAAACAGAGTGAAGACGAGCAAGAGACACGCAACAAAGAAGAGGAAGCATTTATCTCTATGCCAGGCTACAGTGGTCAGGTAAATGATGATCAAGCTGATACTGCTGGAAATTGGATGAGTGCCAAATTCAAATGCAAACAGCATGCAGACAATGATACTAGAACCCTGGACAAGATTGGAAATTCTCAAGACGAGGTTGGTGGAGATGGTCGCAGGATGGATGACTATGTAGTTCTCGATGAAAAGAATCGCGGTAGGGAAAAGAATGGGCACCACAAAAGACATCGGCATCGTTAAAGAAGATACTTCTGTGCGTTGATTGATGATAAACTATAACACACGGGGAAAAGTTCATTGATGGGCATACTCCGCTTGAGCAGCTTTGTTAACATTAGCATTGTGCTCACATTATACTCTACTTTAATAAATCCCCTGTAGAGCAAAATTAGTAGGCTGCATGGTACGCAATTGGCACTTGGCACTTGGCACTTGGCACACCATGCCAATGCAAAACAGTACAATAACAGGAATGACGTTTCTCCCCAACCAATCTCAAGAGGAGTTTGGCCAGCAGGCATTCATTCGCTGTAGAGAATGAACATCAAGAGCCACCTGTTAGGTCTCCTCGCTGTACTTATCGAACAGGTTGTTATGTGATATTCCTCTTCCTCATTGCTTGTGGTGGGGGAACAAATACATCACGCAGCAGATGTTTGAGGAAGATCAGTCGACAGATGAGTCTGATGTGACAGTCACTTCACCGGTAGCCTTAGTGATACTTAGATGACGTGTCGGGGGAATCGAACATCTTGCAAACTTCAAGCCGTCAACAAGCTGAGGTGTTCTGTTTTTGTGTCGCTTCATCGTGCGTGGTCTTGACAACTAAGTACGAAAAATTCCTGCCGTGTTCGTCTCCAGCGATTTGGTAACGCTACACATGAATCTGCTCGGGAAGGAGCATCAACACACTCCATTATTGGTTGGAAGAGCGAGTAGAGTTATTAATCATCATGCCAAGAATATTAGCACCAAACCATTCCTTTCAGAGGAGAGGCTCGCAACACAGTCTCTCCTCTCGAGCATCGCGGACATCTCGCTCATCTCTCCATAGTGAGCCGCCACTCCGGAGGAGTTCTTTATCGTCACGTGGCTATCAAAACGCTGCGTATGAATCAGCCTTTTCATTGAGACGCAAAGGTCCAACCCGACGACAAACTTATGACGTTTACAATGGTCATATCAACAACGGCACACAACAGACCGAAGAGAACGCCCAGTGGGATCTTCAAGTACCAAGGCAAACTCCTAAAACACTTTCAAAGGAGTCGTTGAACACCACTGCATCTACTCAGGCATCAAGTCAAAGCTCCTCCATTTCAACTCTGCCTTCTACCAACGAGACGAGTGCGTCAGGTTTGGCTGTCGCTTTTGCTCTAATGATGCAGCAGAAGGCCGGAGGAGCAGTGGGAGTGGGAACAGCTCCTAAAAGACGCTCCGAACCGCAATCAGTCCCCAGCTCGCCACACCCTACTTCAACTATTTCGTCATCCTTTGATCCGTACTGTATGATCAAGGAGGAGCCTGATTGCTGGGGCCAATTCGTAGATGTCCAGTCCACCGCTGAAGACCTAGAGAGGAGAAGTAGGGTCATTCGGCGATTCCCTGGAGCCCCGCAATCTTTACCTCGTGGTTATTGATGATCAAAATAGAGATGAGTAGAGAGTCTACCCATGCTACATTCAGACTCGCTCCTCCTTAACCAGAGCTGTCCAGAACTTTGCTATGCTATGCTATGCGCTAGAGACTAATGATATATGTGTTGCTTCAGAAAGCTATGTATGTGTTGCCGCTAACAACGAAAAACTGTAAATATTATAAACTGTTGCTATGTCTTATATTACTTCATTTATATTAATAATAGAGTTTTCACCTACGAGGACAGGGATCATGCATCCAACTTTCAAGTATCAATTCAAAATGTTCCCTTGACGACACAAAGACTTCATCACTCTGAAGAAAATACTTCCGTATCCATGTTGATGCTAAAGTTGCCTTTTCCATTAGCACATCACGAATGATATCATGTTGCGGTTGACATATATCAATTTTGTTGCGATCTACTTGATTTTTTACAACTGGAAGGAAATCAAATCGCCCAGATGTATCGACAAGAGGGAATGGTGGTATTTCTTTTTGAAGGCCAAGAAACTGTTTCAAGTCCGTTCGAAACTGGGCCGACCTTACTCCTCCATCACTGCCGCTTTCAGATAATTGAGATACTTCATAGAGAAAGACTGGACCAACCTTGGCATGCTTGTCTAAGCCCAACTGTAAAAGCTCCTTTTCGGATGCGGATGACATTGAAGTCTTTCCCAGTCGAGATAAAAAGTCATGGAAATTTGCCCTCCAAGCACAAACTCCTTGACTCCCTGAAATGCATCCCCTGGTTAGATCGGATGTAGGTAGCATTTCCTTCCAAGGTACATTGGTAACCCTAAAGTTGTAAAGGCTTTCAAACCACAGAACTGGGTGCCTGATACCAATGATTAGCTTTGTGCTTGGGAAATATTTCGCGTAGTTGAAGATGCTGTAATCAGAAGATATATCCTGTGGGCACTTCAAACCTCTTAGACGATCCTCAGGTTCCTCACCATCTCTCTTCGCTTGCTTGAAACGTCGCGCGTGATCTTCATACAGATCTTTTAGCAGGTTGCCTGATTTATTCACAACCAAGTCACAGTGTTCCTTAGATAAAGAGTCCGTCATCTCAGACAAATGTCTGAGAATAGAGGTCGTGCCTGTCTTGCCAAATCCAATGATTGCAAAGTCTAAAATACCAGAAACATCTACATCATCTCGAATATTGCCGTCGTTGCCAATAAGAGCAGAAAGTGGCGGCCAGTTGGCCATTTCTGGGACATGCTTAGTCCCATACAACAGTTTCTTGCGTTTCAAATCATCAGGTGGCGTTTGTATCTCTTGTTCCTTCAGCTCATCACTAGTTTTTTGACTTGATCTCATTGAATTGTCATTCTTACTTCCAAAATTTTTTCCGATGCGAAATACTTGTTGTTTATCAGCCGGAAGTACATTAGCTTTAGCTGACGATATCTTCCTATGTGTCCATCGTGATTTGGAATTATTTTCCCCTGGTGCAATTCCCATGTATGAAGGTAGCATTATGAAGTTGATGGATGCAACTGATAGAAACGAAATCATCACGAGAATCGCGCAGCGTCGAAAGCATTTGTCACTGATGCTGATTGATGCTATGGCTTCTCTTTCAGAAGATGTCTTGTCTTGACGACGCTTTCCATTATGTTGATGTGATGATGATTTTTTTGAACGATCATCATTCTTGGATGATTGTCGATGGCTTCGAGAAAGTTCAACTGCTTCAAAGTATTGCGAGACTGTAAGTTGTGATCTCCGCGCTGCGTAGCCGTCGAGTGGTTGCTCACTCTTCTTCCTGGTGCCACGGTGAGAGTGGCGGTGCTGCCGACTACTCTCCCCCATTGCTCTGAAAAGCACTACCTTAGATATCTACATGCACCATAGTTAAATATTGCAGACGACTTATTGTATCGGCAGATGCTTGCGCTGTGTCTACAGCGTTTTGGTTTTCTGCTGCACTCTCTCAACAACACAAAGAGGCAAACAGCAGCGAAGAAGATGATGTGGCAACATTATTTTTTGAAGCATTTTAGAAAAAGTGTTCCGAAACAGAACGGTACTCAGGTTACCGATCGGACAATGACTGGGATCGTTCGTGATCAAAATCAAGATTGAACGAGACTGCATGCACTGTGGATTGCTGCCGATGTCTTCGCTAATATCATTCAGCAAATATTGTATATATCAGCCCCAGCCCTCTCTCTCTAGAATAATCACTCTGCCTCTGTTGGCACGTCATAACTAACACAACCAACCGCGGTGCTGATCCTCACTTCGTTTCATTTATTTGTGGCTGGCGCGGTGGTTGGATTGCAAAATAATCGAACTGCATCATTTCAAAAATGGGTCTGAAAAAGACGCAAGATCCATCCAAGTTCGAAGTACCCGAGAATAATTATCGTTTGGACAGGCGTGCCGACGATGTGGAACCACAAGATGACATGATGAAGAACTCTGACAGCAGTCATAGCGGTGGTGGCATGACGGCGGATATCTCTGATTATAATGGTGGTCATAATGGTGCTTTGGCAAATAATGCCACCACCAGCTCATCGTCGTCTTCCATCTCAAGTATCCCTCCGACACTCCTACTCGCAACACTCTACGCGTCAATTTCGGGCTTGCTGTTCGGATATCAAATGGGAATCACTGGCGGTGCATTGCACTCTCTTATATCATCAATGGGGTTGACCTCTTCTCAGGCCGAGAGTGTTTCATCCTTCTTCTTTATCGGGCTCATGGTGGCCAGTCCATTCGGAGGATATGCATGTGATCGATTGGGGAGAAGATCATCTATACTGTATACAGATGGAGTATTTACCTTGGCTTCACTGGTGTTATTTTTTGCACAGAATTATAACTCCATTTTGGCTGGACGGTTTATTGCCGGGTGCGCCTCTGGTGTTTCATTGATAGCGGCAGTGAGTTACATAAGCGAGTTGGCTAGCGCAGAACATCATCATGCTCATAGGGGAGCGTTAGTTTCGACTGTGGAAGCCTCTGTCTCGCTGGGATTTCTTGTGTCATACCTTGCAGCTTATGGAATGACTGTTTATCTCGACTACGAAGAAGGATGGAGATTATTATTTGGTGCAGGCACATTTTTTCTAGCTTTGGTACAATGGATTGGAATGAGTAAAATGCCAGAGAGCCCTGAATGGCTTGCGGAGAAGGGATTTCATGACAAGGCACATGCTGCATTGCGGAGGATCACTCCACGAAACCTTCGTGATAATGAGGATTCTTCCCTCGCTGGGAGACTGGCTGAAGCGGAGGCAGAGGTGAGGGGACGATCGTCGGAACAAGTTCCTTTGGAATATGGTGAGGTGAACTTCTTCTTAATAGACGACTGTCCACAAATAAAGCACTATTGGAGGCAAGCAGTGATTGTGGCATTTCTTGCCATTGCAGAGCAGACTTGTGGACACATCAATATTATCAATTATGCACCAGTCATCTTTGCAGAAGTATTCTACAATTATAACGAAGAAGAAGCAGCGAAGAATGGCGAAGCGATTGCGTCAGAGTTGCTCAACACTACAATCATTTTGGGTGTAGTGAAATTTGTCATCACCACCTTTGTACTTTTCGAAGTGGACAAGCTTGGGAGACGTTTTCTACTCAAAGCTGGAGCTGGTACTGTCACCGTCTCTCTATTTTTTCTCGCCCTTGCATTTTCAGTTAACCTGGAAGACGTTGAATCAATTTCAGCATCAGGGGAAATTGAATATTCTCATTCAAGCTATCAGCATGCACTGGCCTTAATTGGATGCACTGGAGTTGTGTCGGGGTTTGCCCTTTCTTACGGGCCCATAACTTGGCTGGTTGTCGCAGAGTTGAGCCCATCGTCTATTCGTGGCCGTATGCTGGGATTTTACACTGTCCTCACTCACGGAACTGCAGCAATGATTTCATATACATTCTTATCGGGACAATCGATGCATGGAGAAGCCTTTCCTTTTTGGCTCTACTTCTCTTTATCCCTGATTAGTTTCGTATTTATTATCATGGCTGTTCCCGAGACCGGCGGTGTCGCTGGGAGTGATGTAGATGATGTGGAGAGCATATTGGATAATACTTGGTTTTGGTCGAGCGACAATCCTCTTTCGATCGTCGGACGTCCATTCTATACTATATGCCCCACTGGCTGTAACAAGAGAAAAAACAGAAGCAGAGAAGAGTTGGGGAGAATAGATTCCTGTTTCGACGATGACGTAGGAGCAATAGAAGAATCGCCGCATTTTTCTCTCTCCTGATAAATGTGTAGTATGCTTCATCTAGATGAATAAACGTTTAAATAAATACACTCATACAACCTTATCCTAACTCATGTTTTTAGTGTGTCCTTTCCTATGCCATTGTTCCTCCTCTCGGCGTACAAGCTTCCAAAATGTTATCAATGCAAGTCTTCCTAACGAACACCCGGATTGTGCCATCGTAATCAAGAGTCAAAATAGCAGCACTGGAAAAGTCATCGTCAATGCGATCCATTCCCAAAGAGAGGGGGAACACCTCTTGACTAGTCAAGAGAGATTCTCTTACTGTCATTGTTGGGAAGAACAGAGTGTCCGTTACAATCGGGAGTGATGCTTTACTGGCCTCGAAGTAGTCGGTGCTTTTGGATTTGTCCTTCGTTGACTGGATCTGCTTGTTGATCATGTTTTTCTTGAGTCGATTCTTGTTCGGGTCGACATCCCAAATGAAACAGTGGCCAGATTCTGAGCCGCAAGCAATATGCGATCCCGATTCAGATACGCGTGCTCTAATTTGCATGCTGTTGTTGGTATGGCCCTTGTATTTTCGAATCATACAAAAGTCATTTAGGCCGTAGAGTCTAACACGTGAGTCATTTGTGGATACCAACATTCGATCAGTGCGTCGTGTAGACAAAGCTTCTGGATTGCCAAGCACCTTTGTGGCTACTAAATTCGCTACACTTCTGCCGGTTTCACTTAATCTTTCTGTCAACGACGGGTGGTGCTCTTCGCTACGCTCGCTTTTATCGTCGACCTCACGTAAAAAGGAAATTCCTGTTACCTTCTTGCCCTTGCGATTCTTTCCACTTCGGTTCCGGCACGCGATTTGGGTATAGTACTTCAGACCATCAGCTTCGTACAGGTACACTTGGCCACGAAGCAGTCCAGCAACTGCATACTTGCCATCAGGCGTGAATCGCGTCGATGTAATTACTTCCGGGGCCTGAGCCCAGTCCTTGACTCTTCCATCAGTGATATTCCACAGTCGCAGCTTCTTATCGAGTCCACCAGATATAAAGTATCTATCGTCGAGTGGATGGAAATCAACGGATGCAACTAGGTTGGCATGCTTAAAGAGATGCAAACAATTAGACTTTGAGAAGTGATAGAGGCGTACTGATTTGTCTACAGATGCGGTCAATAGGAAATTTGTATGACCTGTTCGTATACAGAGAAATAGTTGATGAGAAAATTGATTCAAACAGAAAGAGAGGGTCAAGCGATGCAATTGATGAAACTCACTCCAAGACAGATCAATGACATCCGCAGTGTGATCGCGATAGCGTTGGACTGGTTCAGAAGATATAATTTCCAAATTGGTGGCCAACTCTGGTCCTAGTCCAACAAAAGACAAGGGTGGGGCTTGCTCTTCCTCATTGTTTTGGACTTCGTTCTGATTCTCTCCTCCCCTCGTTGGAACCCCCTTGGGATGCAACTTTTTTGATTTCGGCGAGACAGCCCAGATTGTCACATTTCCG
Organism: Skeletonema costatum; assembly: GCA_018806925.1. NCBI lineage: Eukaryota > Bacillariophyta > Thalassiosirophyceae > Thalassiosirales > Thalassiosiraceae > Skeletonema > Skeletonema costatum. The sequence goes on from JAHBBA010001256.1 coordinate 150,954, forward strand.
TCTTCACCTCCAGTCGCTAAGAAGCTGCCGTCATTGCTGAATGCAGCACACCAAGCTGGCCCATCATGTGCCTGGATTGTTTTCACTAGTAGCATAGGGTTGAATGAAGAATCGGCGGAATTAAGTGTCGGAGACTCCTCGCTCGAAGATGTTTTAAGACGCATCTGTGCTGTTTTCGCCATTGATGACCGCACATAAACGGCGTTACCAGGGAGCTCCTCACTTGATACAATACGCTTTCGATGATGTTTTTTGGATGACCTCAGACCGGCTACACCACGCTTGAGTTTCTGCTTGAATTCGCTTGCCTTCTTTCTCGCTGAGGTTGGAGATCCCGATGTTGAGCGATGAGAGAGGGTGGACAAAGATTCGTCAAAACTATGAGAGGCCATTTGATTCATCTCGTTCGGTCCTGCAGAGAGCCTTTGATGATATTCAAGTGTTTCCCTATCTGGTAAAATCGAGTATTGGGTGTCAATGGCATCGCTGGATCCCTTATCATCAATGTCCCTCATGATATTTCGTACATCATGGATACTGTCTGTGTCTTTGTTGACCATTTTGAATTTGACAACAGAATCAATTGAAGAGTCATCACTGCTATCGGAGTCGTAATCGTGTTGGTGATCATCGACTGGTGAGAGCGGTGCAGGCGCCCTTGGATCAGCATCCGTAAACGAACTTGTTCTCAAGGGTATGTCAATATCTTCCTTTGTGGTATCAATGTCAAGTCCTGATCTTCTTCCCTGACAAAATAAGAACAGCGCTTCTAATGGTGAGCCCATATCACACAACTCTCCGCAGTCAATTTTCCTTGGAGTTATATAATCGCCATCTGTGACGACTTGTTCTTGTGCAGCAGTCTCTGATCCCCTTTTTGCAGGGGTGGGTGTCGGCTCGTCACCTAGCTCCTGTTCATCCCCTTTTACCACTTCTAGGACCTGCTCACTGGATTCGTCTATAATTGCTTTCTTCTCTTCCAACTGGAGCGCCTGCACTTCTTTTGTAGGTGTGTCGAACGAAGACTCTGTGGTTGAAATGGTGGCTTTTGTTGTCTCTTCCTCCACATCCTCCTCCTCCTCCTCAACTTTACCTTCAGCTGCATCCATTTGATTTTGCTCTTCCCCTTTGTCTTTTGAGACTCCGTTGATACTGACTTGCCGTTCCTCTTCTTCCTCCATTGAGACTGTATTGCCAGTAGTGTCTCGACAATCCTCATTTACCTCACTGTTTTTGGCATCAGGTTTATGATTTTGCACATCATCTGTGCCTCCTCCCGCCAGCAACTGTCCTGTCTGTTCCTGTTCTCCTTCTTCAACATCATCATTTGTGGCAGCGTCATCGTTCTCCGATGATGATCCATCCGAGTTGCTCTCACTGTCGGTTCTATCATCAGTATCTTTCGCATCGTCATCAATACTTTGTTGCACTTGTTTTTCAGCCGAGTCTTGCGTTTCAATGTTATCAATTCCTGCACTACTCTTGTCTAAAGTGTTCCACAGAGTATGATGTGTTAACTCTGCATTTTCCAACTCTTCGCTCCCACTTCCACTTAAAGCATCAAATAAAGACTTGGAAGCAATTCCCAGCAGATCAACGCTTGGTTGTGTGTCTAGTGATATTCTTTCTTCAGTGCTGCCTTCTCTGTGAAGAGAGTTGGTGACTGAGCGCGCTGACTGCCATGATTCTTCCGTTACTTCACGTGATGGTGGCTGAGGAGGATTTGCACTTGCCTTCTCATCTGCAGCGGGATGAGAAATGCTGGTTGACGACTCTTCCTCTGAGGCATGACTTTGCAGCATTGATGGTTTATTATCTTCGCCAATCGCAGCATCAGTATCAACTTCGTCTGTATCTACAGTTGCTGTAGCTGCGTCTTCTTTTGCAGCAACAACATGTTCATTTTCTTCTTCCTCCTCCTCCTCCAGATGCTCCAATGCATCATGGAATTCGTCGGCATCGGAATCCCTACTTGCTCTGGTAGTCAGCATCATTTTGCTGCACAGTGGCGGCCGTGTTTTGCTAAAAACCAACAGTACTAAACTCTAGAGTCAGAGACGTTGCTCGTACCAACCAACCATGCTCCTGCTCATCTTCGCCATTTTGGACGCGTTGTTCAAAGCGAAGTGAAATTTGATCGTTATTGTCGCTTTCTCCTCTCCATTACAACCGCGTTTGAGATGTTTCTCAGAGTTCAGCTTTGCTCGCTACTCTCACTCGCTGAAGACTCCCCTCTATTTCCTTGGCATCACACACACTCATCACGCACCGACCCCACAACTCTCCTACCAACGCCTACAGGTCATCATCACCATGTTCTCTCAAGCCACCAGATCAATCGCCTCCACTGCAGCAAGAAGAGCTGCTGTCCGCTCTACCACCCGTGCCGCATCATCCGTATCAGCACGTGTCGTCGCTGCTCCTCTTGCTTCCAAGCTCTCCTCTGGACTTGCCTTGCTTGCTGCCACGACGACAGCTGCTATTGTGAAGAACAATCAGGACAACTATGTAGTGTCGTGTGACAAGCTTCCAGTGGAGGGTGTTGCAGGAACGAACCAGGAGCGTACCTTTTTGGCAGTTAAGCCCGATGGTGTTCAGCGTGGATTGATTGGTGATATTATTGCTCGGTTTGAGAAGAGAGGTTACAAGCTTGTAGGTTTGAAGATGGTTTGGCCTACTGAGGAGATGGCTGCGAATCACTATAAAGATCTTGCAAAGAAGCCTTTTTTCCCAGGTACGTCTTGTTTAGTATATAACAGTGGTAATTTCTGATTCTTGTTCGCTCTCACCAATATATGTTTATATGTTGCACACAGGTCTTTGCAAATTCTTTAGCAGTGGACCAATCATCTGCATGGTAAGTGATGATGATTTTAGTATTGTTGAAGAAAATACAGTTGTCCTGCCGCCGCTATTTGGGGTCATTGCATATAAATGCACCGCAACATCATGAAGGGATTGGGTTGATGTCGACTCTTGTTGCTTTTCGTTCTTTGCTGCATGAATCTTACATGAATCTTACCTTTCTCCTATTCTTGGGTCATAATCGCCATTTAGTGCTGGGAAGGAAAGGATATTATCGCTCAAGGGCGTCAGATGTTGGGTGAGACTCAACCACTCGCCTCCAAGCCCGGATCTATTCGTGGAGACTACAGTATTGATCTAGGACGTAATATCTGCCATGGATCTGACAGTCCCGAGAGCGCTGCTCATGAGTGAGTGATGTGTTGCTTATTGTTGCCTTTACCTTTACATTTGTAGTTCACCTCTTTCTTACATGTTCTCTTTATCATTATATCAATTTAGGCTCAATATGTGGTTCCCAGAAGGAGTGAATGACTGGAAGAAGACTGTCGATGCTTGGGTCTATGAATAAGTTAGATACATTACACTTTTTAGGCCAAGTACAAGATTGCTTGATTTAGATGACGTAAATCTAACTGAAATATGATCTAAACATTTATATTACAAAATCTTATAGGAAGAAGTTTGGCACTTGACAACAACACTGTTTCAAAATCGTTGCTCGCTGGACCTAACAGTATACCCTCTTCCTATCTCATTTGAGTGCGTGTTCAAAGTATCCAATGAGATGCTGCGCAATTGTAAAGGAAAAGATTAACTTTGGACCAACGACGAGAAGCTTTGGTGTCAACCCCTTGAATAATCCTCCAAAGCCTTCGTTTTTGATCAACCTCCTAAAAATTGTCATACCTCCTTCTGGTGAATCAAAGGGTCGATTCTGGATCCTGGTCTTCACTACATCCAAAGGTTGCGCAACTGAGATGGATGCAGTAGCACCTATGCAACTTGCAATTGCATCCTGAGTCCAAGTGGCACGAACACCATCTTCACCTACACCCATATATGTCTTTGCAGCTGTAGCACCTCCGAAGAGCGCAAAGCTTCCAGGAGCATTTCGCATAGCAGTGAGTCCAGCGCCACGGTACAAACCAAATCCCTCTTTGCGAAAGATTTCAACTACTCCACGCCCACGAAGTTGCTCTGGTGCAGTCTGTGCTTTCACTTTGAGTGCATCTAGTGGTAACAGAACAATTTCTCCGATACCGATTAGACTTCCACTGGTAGCTGAGAGAAGTGTGCGTCCCGTTTTGTGACCAAATTTCTCATCAAAGTCTTTTCCAAAGCGCTTCGTCATCATATCCAATACAACTGGTTGTCCACTGCAGTCATTGAGATAAGTATGATGAATAAGTATGATACATTATATGAGTGAGTTGTGCATAAATAGAGAGGATTACACGTAGCCGTAGCATCACTTACCCAAACTTGTAAACACGCTGCAGAATCTTGTAGGCGGCACCGAATCCTACACCTGGAAAGAGACTCATTGCTTTCTGTCCTAGTCCTTCTGTTGCACAACTGCGAAATATAGCATTGTTCAGATTAACTCGAGTTTGTGCGGGTGAACTTAGTGTAATGAGTTGAGTTTCAGTACTCATGAGACGCTTCGCCACGGTGTCAACGGGATGGAAGAGAGCAAGCTCAGAAACACCTGCCACTGCGCTACCTATTATTCTAGCATTTGCCTTCCCAGATGAATGCATAGCACTTGTCGAGACGATGCTGGAAGATTGATTGTCTTTCATGATGATTAGTGATGGTATTAAAATGAGAGTGCAGCCACTGATCGAAGCTGCGATGGAAATAAATTATGAAGGTAAAGGCTTGTGTGAGAGGAGTCGGAGGGCTTGTCCATACGAGAGCGTCGATGACTGTTCTTTGGCAGCATTAGCATCTTTGGTGTCACCGACGGGATCAGAATCGTTTTTGATTTTATTTTGGCCACTTCGTGTCAGCTTAGATCTCACTGTATTCGCCAAATTATCTCTCTGCTGGGGCCTGCCCTCACACAAAACAAAAAGGGCCATGGTCAGCGGAGGTCAGCGGTCAGCGGCCGGCGGCCGCGGCCCGGGGCCCGGGGCCCGGCCTCTTCAAAGGCTTCAACTCTGCTGGGCTCATACGTGCTGCTTAGACTGCTATTCACTACTGGATAAGAACCATCATGGCGCAATCTCATCAGCTGCAGCGGCGACGATTCAGCATTGCCATGGTTTGTGACTTCTTTTATCCTCGCCTGGGCGGGGTGGAAAATCACATTTGGTCGCTTGCATTTCATCTCCTGCGTTTGGGCCACAAAGTTATTGTGATAACTCATGCCTACAAATGCCCTGATAATGAATATTCGAATGAAGACACAACAATACGACAGAAAAGTAAGCGGAGTGGTGTGCGATACCTACCGGGAGGGCTCAAAGTATACTACTGTCCTTTTTTACCCATGGTGGATGAAGATTGCATGCCGACATTTACAGTATCATTTCCACTACTTCGATGGATATTTATCCGTGAAGCAATCGATATTGTACATTCACATCAAGCAACATCGACACTTGCCAATGAGGCAGTGACGTATGCAGCTGAGTTAGGTCTAGCAAGTATCTACACTGATCATTCTCTGTTTGGATTTGACGACATTGCATCAGTTATATTGAATCGGGTACAAAAAGTGACAATGTCCACAGTTGGTGCTGTCATTTGTGTATCCCATACATGTAGAGACAACTTTATATTGAGAGCAAAGTTACCGCCCTCTACTGTTCATGTGATTCCCAACGCTGTGGATCCTGCAAAGTTTACACCAGATACAAAGAAACGCGACAACAATAGAATAAAAGTAGTGGTGGTATCACGACTTGTATACAGGAAAGGTGTCGACTTGCTAGTTGGAATCATTCCAATAATATGCAAGACATTTCCACAGGTTGACTTTGTGATAGGAGGAGACGGCAATAAGAAACTTGCATTGGAGGAGATGGTTGAAAGGGAGAGGCTGCAAGATCGAGTCGAACTCCTTGGCTTTGTGCCGAGTGGCTCTGTTCGTGATACTCTAGTTCGCGGTCATGTATTTCTGAATTGCTCTTTGACAGAGTCATTTTGTATTGCTATCCTTGAGGCAGCCTCGGCAGGTCTCTATGTCGTCTCTACAAATGTTGGAGGAGTTCCAGAAGTGTTGCCTCCAGATATGATTCACTTATCAGATCCAAACATCGATTCATTGGTAGAGGGCTTATCAGTCGCCATTGCTGAAAAGATAGATTTGGTGGATCCATATGAGTTTCATCAGCGGGTTAGTGAAATATACTCTTGGCATCGAGTTGCGAGAGAGACAGAATTGGTTTACGCCAATGTTTTTGAGAAACCAAGGTTGTCCTTCCTACAGCGATTAGCTCGCTACAAAACTGTTGGCGGAGTGGCTGGTTATGTTGCGTGTATATTAGCTATTACGTTGCATTTTGTGGTATCATTAGTTGAATGGTGGCAGCCTGTTAATCTGATTGATGTTATCCCAGACATGTGTTTGGTGCATGACGAAAATGAGAAGAAGAAGAAGCAATAACTAATTTACTTAATCCATATCTTATTCAGATTGGCATTACTTATACCTGTATCAATCATCTATCTTTTACGAACGAAAAGTGCTGCTGCATTTCCTGTTCGCGATCTTGCAACCAAAGAATTCATCTTCCTCGATCTCTTCCATGTCTCTTCCTTCTTGCTTGTTCTTTTCTTGCCACTCGACCCACGTGCCATTGAAGTTCCAGACGATAACGATCCTCTAGCAAAAGCAACAGCAGCTTTGGATGGAGCTGTTCCTATTGTAGCTGATATTAGGTGCTGCCTGCTGTGATCATCAAACATGGCATCTGTATCAGTTCCCACACCGCCAAGAGCAACGACTTCGATATTCTGGCTCATCTTTTGGGGAGCGTCAATCAAGTTGTAATCATCATCCACCACAAATGTCGTGTGTTTTCCAAGACGCTTCTTCTCTTGCAATTTTCGCTTCTTCTTGTCCTGCTTTGCTTTTTGCAATTGATCTGCTCTTTCAGAGTCAACCATTGCCAAGAAGTCGTCAGTCAGTAGCTCATCAACTTCATCATCGTTGTCACTACCTTCGTCAGGTTCCGTCAGCTTGGCAACTTCAACATTCTTCTTGCGCTTTTTCTTTGGAACTGTAGAGTCTTTTGCCATTTTGCGCTCAGCATCACGTAGCTTTTGTGTCGATTCACGTGCGGCGCTGCCTGTAACTTCTTCTACATTATCATCATCGCTTTCACCAGCATCCTCTTGGACACTTTCACTATCACTATCATTACTCTCCTCCTCGAGGTTCTCGTTTTCTTCTCCATCGTGTTGACTATCATCTGCATCGGAGACATCATCATCGAATACAATCTTTTTGTTCTTTTGCACATCAGATGATTGAATAGCGCCCGATAATTTGGCCTTGGCTGCCGTTTTTGCTTGACGCGTAGACTTTCTCATTCTTGATGATATAGTTGTTGTGTAGTCGAGTGCAAGTGCAAGAGGCGGGTTAGGTGGGGCGGTGTTGAGACTACCTATATGCTGCGGTTCCGGGGTGATAGATGCTGGTTTGGTGGCGGCAGGTGCTGGCGGCGTTGGAAACAAAAATCAGACAGACCAAAAACCTACGCAAAGTGATGGAGTCATGAGTCATGAGTCATCATGTGAATCTGACTCTATCGGCGAAGATTATGACGCGGTCTTATGCTTTATGAACGTGAGTAGCTCAGCGTTGCTGGCATCATAAAACATATCGTGCAAACTGCCATCCACTATTACCATGGCGTCATCCAAGGAGAAGTATGTGAGACGGTCTATTTCCGTCCACCTCATCAGGCACGGTGAATCGAAGAATAATCAAGTGTACCGTGATGCTCAACGATTGTTCAAAGGGGGGGACGCCGGACTTTGACTTGAAAAGCTGGACAGAATACGTCGATGCTCATCGGGTCAGTGACCCAGGCCTGAGCGATGTTGGTCAAGAGCAAGCATCGAGACTGTCGCATTACTTGGAGCCACATCTTGCAAATCAAGCTGGCGAGGTTAGATTTGTGATTTCACCCATGAGAAGAACAATCGAGACTATGTTGCCAACGTTGACAGCTATGAATAGAAACAGTAACGAAAATTCACATGTCAAGACTGTTATCAATGGATTCTATTTTGAATCAGAGGGATGCCATACTCGAGAGAAGGTAGAGCCTGGAATGAATGCAGAGCAAATTGCAGAGTGCTTGTCTCCAGCGGGTGTCCAAGATGTATCATATGTTGGGTTTCAAAATGGCCCTGAGAATGGTTGGTACGCTTATGGGACAGGTCCTGAAACTCGTCATGAGTCTGAGCAGCGTGCAGCACGATTTTACGTGTGGATGATGGAGTTTCTTGATGAGCAGCTAATGGAAGCAGAACGCAGTGAAGTAGAGGACATTTTTGATGCAGGGGTTACGCTGCCAGGGGAAGAGAACGATAAATGTCACAATCGCTTCGAGCCGCGTGCCAGGAGGAGAAGAACTGCCATCTTGTGTGGACACGGCGATTTCATGTCCTTGGTGCTAAAACGAATTATCTCTGGCTTTGGACACGCTATTGAGAGGGAAGGAGAGAGTCATAGATCTGCATTCGTACATTTCAATACAGGCATCACTGAGCTGGAATATTTCGGAAAAGGCAGGTTTCTTCTAATGTCTTCCAATCAGGTGCCTCATCTGCACGGTCCTAGCGGAGAATGCTGCATAACTGGTGGCAGTCTCAAAGACGGATGGAGCTACCTCATGCCAAGCGACAAAATTCTTCTCGACTCTGAAGTGGCGTTTGCCTTCTCTGATGATGTACAACCACACATCGCAGAACAGGCAGAAGCACTTCGTAGTCTATACTTGACAAAAAGTGGGTCTTCATTGTCGCAGGATGAACTTGATACGACTCATCACAAAAGTAACGCGTTGACAGTTGTAGTGAAACGTGGGCTGCAAGTTGTTGGCTGTGCATCTCTAGACGAGAGGACAGGCCGACTAAGCGACGTGGTCGTACGCCCATCAGCTCGTAGAAGTCAAGTCGGACGGAGTCTAATAGACGCAGTGAAGAATCACGCCATTCAGTCGCAAAAGTTCGACAAGATCATTGTTGAACCGGACACTTCCGAGTCAAAGGCTTTCTTTGAGAAAATGGGTTTTGAGTTGACTGAAGATAGTACTGATGAAAAGTACACCAGTGAGATAGCTTCACATGGAGTGCAAGCTATAATTCAATAATTCTAGGATAAAGTCTCTGTATGCAACCTCTTTCCTTTACTTTATCTATTACTCTATTTTGTTGTATGTACACAGTCAATGAAGTGCATTACTCCTCCTTCTTCTCTTCAGAAGAGAGCCTTTTCGACGCAGAACGAGTCACTCGTTTGCTTTTGCTGCCCATGTGCTTTTCTACTTCATCAGACGTATGCTTACTGACAGCATCCAAACCTTCTCTGCAGACCTCCCAGGCTTTGGCAAACAGAGGATCGCAAGGAGTTTCAAATTGAGACGTACTACATGAATTGCGTTTGTTTGCTTTCTTGGTACGGCGGTAAATGTATCCCTGGTGGCCCTCGGCAGAACCATGCATAGATGTTGGTGTTTGTACAAGTAACTCAACGTTGAATTCATACCTGTCAATCATCAGTTTTGGGCCGTGGTAACAAATCAAATACTCCGATTGACTATTGTTGAACATTTCTGCTAGCTGATGAAAGAGACGTGGTGGAAATCTATATAAATTGGGAGGGAAGACAATGAGGAGGTGAGACGTTGACGATATTGATGCATCCGACAAATGCAAGCATAAATAAAACTCACCCAATATCAAACATGTAGACATGTGTGAAAGGATCGAAAAAGCTCGCTTCTGTAATATCTCCGTGAGCAAAGAAGCAACGATGTTCAATCTTGGATCCATCGTCACCATCCTTCTTCGCCTCTTCAAAGGCAATATCTTTCTGTGCCGCCTTCAACACCTGATCCAAATTAGCCATACCAAGCATCCAACGCACATGCTCCATCTCAATACCATAACTAAACTCTACTCCAGGATATTGTGCCACGTGTAGATTTGGCTTGCCAAGGCCGCATCCAACATCGATGAAACGACTCTCCTTCGATAGGTCAGTGTACTCTATCATGAGGTTTGTCATTTTCTGCATCGATCCGACTGTCAGCTCACCGTAGATAGCTCCACCGTGGCCGTTACCTCCAATGCTACCAGTGTGTTTGTTGACGATTTCATACACTCTTTTGACGTTTGTTGGCACTTTGATTGTAGACTTGTTTCCGAATGGTGATTTGCTCCTCTTTCTGGTGTTGTCAGCGGCTTGCTTTTGATCGTCATCGGATGATGCCTCAGGAGGACGCTCATCACCCATGTCGAGAGAACGGCGAACTTTGGATTTGGCAGCGACTTGCTTCTTTGAGCTCTTCTTCTCTTCGGCTACTACCGAAGATATCGATGGTGTCACAAATCTTGCATTTTTATCAACAGCAGGAGGGACAGCCGCGGCGGTGGTTGTTGTTGTTGTTGTAGATCCTTTCGATGGCTTTGGAGGTGTCCGCGGCGCTTTGCGGCTGGGGCCATCTTCGGTTTTCTTCTTTACCGGTGACTTGGCTCGCTTGGCCGGGCTCTTTGCTGCTGCTGGTGGCGGTGCAGCTACGTCGGTTTTGCGTGGGCGTCTCCTTGGTGATGACATGGTTTTGCTTCTTCAAATTATGCTAGTGCAAGCGGCGGCCATGGAGGATAAAGTTGTTGAGGAGATCGGCGGCAAGTTTAGTTCGGCGAAGCAGTGAGGGTCACGAGAAAGCATACACGAAACGAGAAGGGGGGGCTCCCCCCAGCGGATGCCCCTCTGTCCGCCCAACATTATTTTGCCAGGCAGTGCACGTCTTGCCCAGTGCCCGGCTTTAATGCTGTAGAGGAGTAGTATTCAGCCATGGACCAAAGCCTACGCCAGAGAGGGTGGTCAATAAACTCCTACGGTGACGATCACTCGCGTCGTGACCGCGCCGAGTCAATGGCCACGCACCAGTCTGAAATGACGGAACAGTCCATGTCAGAGGCTGAAAAACTGAGTTTGTTGAATTCGGCGTTTGACCACGTTGGTGGAGAGGAGGAGGCGCACCCTCATCCTACATCATGCAAACAAGATGATAAGAAAGAGGAGGGTGAAGAGGATGGCGAAGAGGATGAGATGTTATTTTCATCCACAAAGTTAAATGAAGATGACTACACTGCCATGTTTGGGGAGGATGATGGGTTGTCATCTTCTGATGATGGCAGCTCTCAAAATAATAGTGATGGCGAAAATACTGACAATCTCAAGCCGCCACGTAAACGCCAAAGAACTGGGATTGAAACGAGTGTAGCGACAAGCAATGAAAAGGATGACAAAGAGACTCCATTTGGACTAGAAACTAGTAGTACAGGTGATGATGATGGGAAGGACAACATGCAAGAGAAGAAGCCTCATGTCATTCTCTCCCAGAAGCAGCAAGATCAATTGGATTTTGCCAAATCTAATTTATCAAAATGGGCAGCAAGACTGTTTGATCCCAATCGACCTCGTGGTCTAGTGGAGGCTCCACAAGTTATTCCTCTCAACGATGAATTTTTGACTGCTTTTGGTAAGCGGGAGAAGGAATTTGATGAGATTTCGGGGAGGGTTGTCGATGTCGATAAGACATTATTGGATGTAGAAGCTTTGGATGATGATGAAGATGATGAAACCATGGGAGCATCCAAGACAGGGAGGGACAAGAAGGGAGAAAAACAGAAAGACTTTGGTAAAATGTCAGACTGCAAAGTCAAGATTGCAAATCTCACTTACTCAACATCTGCAGCCACCATCGCACGAACTTGTGGCAAATATGGTCCTGTGATGGACGTGAATATTATATTGGATGATAATCGTCAATCTACTGGTAGAGCTTATGTAGTTTTTGAAGATCACGAAAGTGCAGTGGAATGTGCCAATAAAATGAATGAGCAAACTTTGGAGGGGCGTGTTGTTCGAGTTTCGGTATCATCGTCTTCCTCGTCTGGAAGAAAAAGTATGGATGCTTCATCTGGCTTGCCTGGAAGCAGTATGAAACGAAAAGATACAAGGTATTGGGATCGTGACATATCTACAAAGTGCCATCAGTGTGGAGAGGTGGGGCATATTGCAGTCAATTGTCCAAATGAAGAAAAGCTGAGGCCGTGCGCATTATGTGCTCAATTAGGTCACGAGATGTGGACATGTCCGATGAAGTGTGTCTGCTTTAATTGCGGTGTTCCTGGCCATCAGAGTCGTGATTGTCCTCACCGCAGAGGTCTCCCGAATCGTATCATTTGCACCGTGTGCTATCAAAATGGCCATCACCGATTCGATTGCAGAGAGAGACCATGGAACGCTCCGTCCAAGGATGCAATTTGCATGCAGTGCGGACAAGAGGGTCATTTCATGTGTTCTGAAATGCGTTGGTTTTTCGGATTGAGGGGCGTGACTTGCTTCAACTGTGGAGGTAATCATTTAGGTGAACGCTGCAGAAGAGCAAACTCTGAGACTTGTTCCAAGAATGCAGACGTTGGAAGACAGGAAATTGAAATGGCCGGAAGCATGGCTCTCAGCGACCAACTGTCCAATCAAAGATCGAGCAGAGAAAGTCGTGATAGTCGAGAACCTCGAAATGGCAATGGACGTGCAAAGAGTCTTCCCCCTTCACGGCAACGTCGTTAATCAAAATAAAGAGGTTTGATACCATTTCATTATGTAGTCTTTACCTCAAAAGCAGAGGAAAGGATCTTCTCCATCAAACTCTGGCGGTGTCGTATCATCTACACAACCTGGTGGGTAGCTATCAAAATTGGACGTGTCTGTTGAGTCTTTTATGCAGGGAATTATTGGAGCTGGTAATTGTTTCGCGAGTAGAGCATCAAAGTCCATATTGTCGAAAAATCTGGAACTTCTTATGTCAGCGCTTCCTGATTTCAGGCAGCCCAGTCTCCGTGTGAGATCTGCTGTTAGAAGCTTCTTTGTGAGCTGTTTGGCAGTCTTGTCAAAGCTTCTGGTAAATCTAATTGTTCCTGATAACACCTGTTGATAAATTCGAATAGGATCGTCGTCTTCGGCTATGAAGGGAGGTTCGCCTGCAATCATTTCGTAGATAAGGATTCCCAGCGTCCACCAGTCCACTCCTTTCCCATGACCTTTGTTGAGTAAAACCTCTGGAGCAATATACTCGGGTGTACCACAAAGCGTAAAAGTCTTGTAGGTTACTATCTTTGAGAAGCCAAAGTCAGTGATTTTCAAGTAGCCGTCTCTGTGATGCAAATGGAGTGATGAGTTGATGCACAGGATATGGGAAAGACGCATGTGCATATATCCACGACTCTTACCTTTCAAGTAAAAGGTTCTCAGGTAGGATAATGAGATGGACGACGAGAAGGCGAGTGCCTCGTCGTTGATGGATATAGAGGCAACTATGAGCAGACTATGAGCTTGGGCGCATGGCATGATCTTTGCAAGCAAGCGCAAGAGGAGTGAATGAGAGAGCCGTGAGAGAGTGATGAGTGATTTGAGAGACCACAGGCTACATTGCCTACTCCCTAGTACTTAATGTAGGAATTAGTATCATTCTACTGAATGAGTCTATTTTAGCCGGAAAGGAGAGATGACGTCTGTTTTGTTGGATTTGTTGATCCGCGAATCGGGCTTCCCCAGTGGGCCGCCCCAACTTTGGTTTCTGAGCTTCACGGCCACCACCAACAAAAAGAAAAAAAGTTGCACAACTCCATGTTGTGAATGCATCCCCATGCCAAGTGCAAATAATAACTCAGCCGTCTTGGGGAGCTACGTTGGCCGTTTTCAGAGACGGCCTCATAACAATATTTGTAGTTCAGCAGTAAAAACGGCCAACGTAGATACCTGCTAGTAAAACGGGGCCGTCACGTGGGCAATATCATCCGTACTTCGACAATGGTTGGGACATCGAGAAATACTCGGCGATCAAGTCGATCTAATCGATGTAACCCACACAATGCCATCAAACTGCTGATCCAACCAACAGAACCGTGTAAAGAACTACTCCGCTTCCGAATTGCTTTTTCGGAATATCTGCAATCATCGTCGGAATCTGTGAGCGAACCATGCTTCTTCACAATTCGCGGTAGGCACAGATGGGGGCTCTCCCTTCATCTTGGTATTACGACACGACACGACAATACAGTGCTCTACTACTTGCTTGCGATTTGGTGAGCACTTCAAAAGCCACAAATGGTGCACCTTCCGTTTCATGTTCAGAAACAGTATGGAGAGAAGATTTCCTCAAAAGGTATGGACTATTTGTTGACACCAAAGGACACTGCGAAATTACGAGAGCAAAGGTTCGGTGCTATGGAATAACTCAGTAACCGGAGGCAAAGAAATAAAGCGTTTGACACGCAAAGTGAAGGAGGAATGTGAATCGGTGAAACAACCGATGACTTTAGCGAAACACACAATCGTAACTGATATGAAGAGCCGCATCGAAGCACTCACACAAGTTGGTGAGAAGATGTCAAACAACATCACTAAGCTGAAAGAAGAAATATCTACTGCAAAGAAAAAGCTTGACGCATTCCGTAAGCTCCGCAAGGTTACGCATTCCTCAGTCTACAATGGGATCGAGCGCATTTTGAAGGAACACAAAATCGTACGTGCCTCATACCACGGAGGTGATTTCAATGGCGTTAACATCATTACCCTGATGCAAGAGTCACAAGACATAATGGATGAAATCAAAGTGGAAATGGTAACACAAAAGCCTACAATGGAAGTCGAAATTAACAAACTCTGCGTGGAAGTAAGGAAGGCATTAGTGTTATGGGACGATGTCTTCTCCAAAGCAAACACCAAGTATGAATCTACAGATGCTGATTGGGTGAAAGAATATTGTGACGAGGCGGCGAAATCCGTCAAGCTGGCGATGTTTCAGATGCGGTTAATGGGCTTTAGCATTACACCTAAATTGCATGGATTGGAGTGTCATCTTGTTCATCAGATGAGAACAGTACCTGGAGGTATTGCAATGCTAATTGAGCACTGGGTAGAGCAGTACCACCAAAAGGCAGCAGAAGCGGAGAAGTTATGGGCAGCGCATTCCTATGAAATACAAGCGGAATTTTGTGCGTGCAGAGAGCAAATATTAAATAACCCAGATACGATGAAGGCAACAGCAAAAATCGCAGAGTCGAAACGTCAAGTAAAGCGCAGGAGAAAAGAATCAACCGTTGATAAGGAGAACAGAATCAAGGCAGGTAGGGTCCAAGTGAAACAGGAAGTACAGGCTATAATGGATAGTATGGCATTAGAAGAAGAGGCTATGAATCTTGATGGCAATCTTGGGTCTTTGTAATAAAGCAATAATGAGCATAGCATCATGTTGGTCGAGGTAGTTTGAGCGTACTTTCTTGTTGTAAATTCAGCTCCCGCAAAATTCTACGAGGGCCTACGTAGGAATTAAAAATGTAGCACTGTGAGACGGGCATCTCTGTCGCATCAAAAACTTCACCGATTTTCAAATCAACTCATCTGATGCACCATGTTGCCGTTAGTATTGCCGTATCTTGTCTTGTAGGGGTCCAATGACGACGATGAGTGGCGTTTTGGAAAGCCCTTGAAGCGCTCTATCGATTGGGCGTATAGATGGCCTCATTGGAGCCAATTTGGAGAATCTTCCCGGTCAAAAACGGGGTTAGATAGCAGACGGCAGAGGCAAAATCCAGCCGAATTTTCAAAGCAGAGGTCGAAATTGGACAAAACAATTCTCAGTTATGTTCCTTCGAAGTATGCGATGAGCTACGAGGTTCCAAACGTTTTGCCCGCGTTCTATGGAGAGCCTGTCGACGAAGAAAATGACGGAGTTGAAATTGATTTGCGAGATGACGTCAAAATTGCAACATTGGATATCGACGCTACCTTCGATGGTGAGCAGAGTCAGCCGGAATATCTTCTCGTATTTGAAAAAGCAGACTGGATCAATGAATTGATTAAGGGGGGGTTCTTCAATAACTACCGTGCCATCACTATTTGCTCCAAGGGTTTTGCGCAACATAACATCTATGCGATGGTAAAAATGCTGCATAATAAATGGCCAGCCATGAAGATTATTGCATTCAATGACGCCGCTCCATCGGGATGGGATATCATGCAGAAGTTTTACTACATGACTACTGTCGGGAGCCGATTCAGTGTTCCCATTAAAATGGGTGGGCTTCTCATTTCTGACATCGTCAACGATAACAATATTCGCGATGAAATGACATTCACCGAGGCAAATCTGGGAAGTTGGGACATGGCGTGTCTTCGGCGTATTAGCGAGCATCCTTGGATCAAGAATAGTACTGAAGCCAATGCAGCCTATCATCAAATCGAATTGATGAATGATCATGGAAAGAAGTGGAATAAGAACAAGTTCAATCCGGCAGACGGAGACATCATGAAATTCATTGCTGATATTTTGGGCAATGAGAAATATATTTCTGGACCCAATGCAGCTAGGGTGAATTAAACATATGATTATGAAGGAGGAGTGATATTGTTTACATAATGGGGGTTTACAAATGCATAAGAATAATAATAATATTGAGATCATCTAGCAGTCCCTTCGGGCGAGCCTTCTTGTTCCAAGAATGCAGACGTTGGAAGACAGGAAATTGAAATGGCCGGAAGCATGGCTCTCAGCGACCAACTGTCCAATCAAAGATCGAGCAGAGAAAGTCGTGATAGTCGAGAACCTCGAAATGGCAATGGACGTGCAAAGAGTCTTCCCCCTTCACGGCAACGTCGTTAATCAAAATAAAGAGGTTTGATACCATTTCATTATGTAGTCTTTACCTCAAAAGCAGAGGAAAGGATCTTCTCCATCAAACTCTGGCGGTGTCGTATCATCTACACAACCTGGTGGGTAGCTATCAAAATTGGACGTGTCTGTTGAGTCTTTTATGCAGGGAATTATTGGAGCTGGTAATTGTTTCGCGAGTAGAGCATCAAAGTCCATATTGTCGAAAAATCTGGAACTTCTTATGTCAGCGCTTCCTGATTTCAGGCAGCCCAGTCTCCGTGTGAGATCTGCTGTTAGAAGCTTCTTTGTGAGCTGTTTGGCAGTCTTGTCAAAGCTTCTGGTAAATCTAATTGTTCCTGATAACACCTGTTGATAAATTCGAATAGGATCGTCGTCTTCGGCTATGAAGGGAGGTTCGCCTGCAATCATTTCGTAGATAAGGATTCCCAGCGTCCACCAGTCCACTCCTTTCCCATGACCTTTGTTGAGTAAAACCTCTGGAGCAATATACTCGGGTGTACCACAAAGCGTAAAAGTCTTGTAGGTTACTATCTTTGAGAAGCCAAAGTCAGTGATTTTCAAGTAGCCGTCTCTGTGATGCAAATGGAGTGATGAGTTGATGCACAGGATATGGGAAAGACGCATGTGCATATATCCACGACTCTTACCTTTCAAGTAAAAGGTTCTCAGGTTTCAGATCGCGATAGAGGATGCTCTGGCGTGTGAAGCATGTGAGTAAAGATGCACTGCGATATAGTCGGAGAATGAGAGCAGACGTGAAAAGTATGTAACTACTCACCTTGCTGTGTAAATATTCAAAGATACAGACCACACATCCTGCGTAGAACTTTGCCGAGGAAACTGGGAACTTGACGGCATTGCGAAGATGTGAAAAGAATTCTCCTCCAAGGACGCACTCAATGACCATGTCTACAAAGTTGCAGAAAAATAGAAGGAGAGCAGAGTTAGGCAAATTGATTCATACCTTGCAATGAAAAGCAGCAGCAGTACCAGCACTCACAGATATAAGATGGATCCTGAAATGTGGCAGCCATGTGAACAATGAAAGGGTGTTCATCTTTTGATATTATCGAAAGGATCTCCTTTTCTGATACGATATGTTCCACTTGTCTATATTTGATAATATCACGCTTTCTCAGCATCTTTATTGCATAGTATTGGCCTGTCCCCGAGTGTGATGCAAACTTTGTTGACAACAAGTGTGGTGAGAATCATAAGATTGTGCGACTCAATTTCGAATCAAAGTGTGTCGCAACTCACTCTAACCCGGCCGAAAGAACCTGTACCCAGGGTCACTCCAACATTAAAGTCGGTGATTGATTCGCACTCTAGTGGGGGCATTTTGGTATCGGTATCGTACTGTCGTTCTTTACATTCACTCGATCGTTTATTGCTCGGGAGTTCATCTCGTAAAGAGAAAGCAAGGAGAGAAGTCTAACTTTTGGCGCGAAGTGTCCATCTTCGATATTATCTTTTGCACTTCGCACTAATCAGGCACATCAGCAGCATGGCATCAAAAGTACTTGTGGTGCGTGATATCTTTTTCACTTCACTTATCTCCGATCTCCGATACGAACACTCGCATCAGCAGCATGGCATCAAAAGTACTTGTGGTAGGTTCCGGTGTCATTGGCTTACGCACTGCTCTGGAGCTTCTTCGGAAGAATGTTCGTGTATGCTTGATTTCACCTAAAACTCCTACAAACGTTTCCACTACATCGATGGGGGCTGGTGGACTGTGGATGCCGTTTCATTGCGACGATACAAGGGTAGATGGATGGGCATTAAGTACGCTTGATGAGCTGACCACACAGCATGCTAGTTCGGACCGAAATGTGGAAGTGGTTCCAAAGGTTTCCTTCAAGAGGCAACTGATGGAACCGCCCACTTGGAGCAAGAGTAGCTTTCTGCAATTCCAGCAGCTGGATGTCGATAGTCTCTACAAATATGCATCCCAAAACAACATGCGTTTGCCACGAAGAGAGACAATTGGAAATGCAGGGTACACGCATGCGTGGCTGTTTCATCCTCCAATTGTAGATGCCCCTAATGCTTTGGATGCGATGCTGCAAGAGATAAAAATGCACAGGCATGCAAATTTCATCGACGTTGAAACAAACAAGTATTTCAAGACAATGAACGAAATCGTGACAGAGGCCAGGGCGCTAGGTTGTGATGGGGTTGTGAATTGCACAGGTTTAGGATCCAGGGCTCTCTGTCTCGATGAAGCATTAGTTGGAGCCCGAGGGGTGCTGCTGCATTACGATCGATACAATCCATCACTGTGGAGAGAGGCATCGAAAGATGACACTCATTTGAAGGATTCTGCTGTGACTATAGAGGAGAAACCTTTTGGATGTGAAACGACTCCATGCTATATGATACCCAGGGGTGACAAACTGGTAGTTGGAGGAACCTATCTGGTTGGTGATGAAGAAGAATGCGTGAGAGAATCTGAGAGGGAAATGCTGCTCAGAAATGCACAAACCCTGGGTATAGACACAGCAAATAATGATCCAGTTGGCGAGTGGGTTGGATTCCGACCTTATCGAAGTTCCGTAAGATTGGAAATAGACCACGATTTGACACAAAGTGGAATGAGAGTGGTGCACAATTATGGATTTGGAGGATCAGGTTGGACTGTATATGTTGGCGCTGCTAAAGAAGCAGCGTCTCTCATAACGAGAACATTATAAGAGAAGAGATCACTAAATCATCACAAATTTGAAAACATTAACGAAGGACAGGCACGATATAATCCATCAAAACTATTTACGGTGTGTATGGTTATTAATCTCATTTCACCTGAACTGCTGTTGGCCTCCCATCATCCCACTCATTTGTTGGCCTCCCATTTGTTGGCCACCCATCTGGTTCATGTTCATTCCGCCCATGCCTTGCGTATTGTTCATGTTACCTTGCATGCCCATGCCTTGCATGTTGTTCGCGTTACCTTGCATGCCCATACCTTGCATATTGTTTGTGTTTCCTTGCATGCCCATTCCTTGCATATTGTTTGCGTTACCTGGCATGCCCATACCTCCCATTCCTTGCCCTTGCATTCCGCCCATCATCTTCTGTCCTCCCATCATCTGGGGGCTCATTTGCTGCATTCCCATTTGGTTGCCTTGCATACCTCCCATCATATTAGTATTACCACCCATCATGTTCATTCCTGCATTAGGTTGCATTTGCGGGTTCATTTGTTGTCCCATCCTTTGTTGTGCTTGTGCCTGCTGGTTATTAGTGATCAACTGACCAAACACTTCTCCGATATCACCTGTTTGTCCAACTCCCATGACAGGTTGACTATTGTTTTGTTGTTGGAATCCATACTGTTGAGGAGCTGCGAAATTGGATGTCTCTTTCTTGACTTCCTTCTTTGTATTTTTGGACAAACCATCAAGCGAAATGAGTTTACTCAATGGATCTGAAGATGTTACATTCGACTTGGCAGATGAAGGCTCAGCATCTGCAAAATCACCAAAGTCGTCGTCGTCTCCAGAAGCTGTTGGTACCGGCATGGTGGCAGCAGGTGTAGCAGATTGAAAGTTCATGTTACCAAAGGCATCATTCATTGTGTTCATGTTGTTGCCGACGGGCGCAGGTGGTTGTGACGGAGCAGCTCCAAACGCATCAAAAGACGCCTGCTGAGGAGCAGGTGCTGATCCAAATGCATCAAATTGTACAGCCGATGTAGGGGCAATTTGTTGAAAGTCTCCAAAGTCATCACTAGCTGCCGGAGGTGCTGCAACTGCAGCTGGTGCTGGTGCGCCGGCAGATTGGAATGCGTCAAATGAATTGTCAGCTTGGGCAGGAGTGCTAGTGGGTACGTCATCAAAGCCAAATAGATCAACTTCTGGTGCTGCGGGAGCAGGGGCAACAGCTACAGTCTTCTTCTCCTTCTTTTTTGACTTTTTTACCTTCGATGATCCGGACTTGGATGACTTCCTCGTCGGCACTGCATCACTCGTCCTCGAAGTACCACTATCGACACCCCCTTCACCATATCTTCCAGCATATCCACGATCAGACGAATCTCTCCCAGATGATGCTGCACCAATGCCACTTTCACCATAACCCGCACTTTTAGAATTCCAGCCAGCATCGCTATTTCCATACCCAGCGTATTTGGAACTTCCACCACCTCCACCTCCGCCGCCACCACCACCACTACTGCTAGTTGTCATGGATCGTCCCGCAAACTTCTCCCTCAGCTGACGTGCCTTCGTCCTCTCCTCACGAACACGCTCATCATCCCCAAGTATGTCGGTAACCTGCTTCGCCTTCTCACGAACTCCCTGTCCGCGATCAACGGTCCCTTCGTAATAGTTAAATCTATCCATACTACGAAGGAGGTGGGAGTGATTACGTGCATCGTCGACACAGCGTTCCGATCCATTTTTGACCAAATGTTCGAGAAGAGTTAGTCCTTTGAAGATAACACGCCATGCTGCTGGACGGGGAGTTTCGATGGCTTCCCACATTAGTTTGGTGACGATGAGGACTGTATTAATTGATTAAAATAATATACAGGAGTGAATGAAGGAGAAAAGTGAGAATAAACTCATGCACATTCACATACACATCCATAAATTCAAAAACAGTGAAAAGATAAAGCAAATAAATTCAGATTCGCAAATTTCACTTACATCTTTCGTAATCAAATGTATCCTGAGCAATCTCATTCATAAGAGTGCCCGAAGCGCCCCAATTTTTATGAGAGAGGACCTCATACACGCGCACCTCTACATCATTTTTTGGTTTTACTTGGTTGAAGCTGTGAAAATGTAGCGTTGCATTAAAAGATGAATGTAGAAGAAGAAGTCAGTGCACGGATTCAATGAGATAATATTCTTGAGATATCCTGAGATGAAAAAAATTAGATCGGCCACTTGGCCACAACTGTTCACCCATATCCACAACAGTTTTTTCTTCACTTACGCATCTTCAGCAAGGTTCCTAACCTTGTCTATGTTGAGATCTTTAACGAAATTTCCTACTAAGTCCATCGTCTATTGTCTTTTAAGGCGTGCGTTTGCCTGGTTTGATAAGCTTACTGGATTATGACCCAATCAATGAACACGAACAACAACAAGCAACGAGCAACGAGATCCGAATCACGATCTTTACATTGGAGAGAGAGACGAAGGTAGTTAGAAGAAGAGAGAGTATATGGAGATGCTTCAGTAAAGGAGCGCCAAGCGCAAGCTACAAGCAATCCTTGACGATGTTACGATGCGAGTAGGAGGCTGAGAAGAAGAAGTAGCAGATAGCAGCAAGGGCATAAATACCAACAACATGTCCGGATGGTCACGTGTAGCCAGCGGGCTCGGCCGGGTAGCATCCTCCGGAAAAAATCGTATCTCACACGGCATCTTGTCCAATGATCCACAATCTGCTCTATCTCGTGCATCGAGACACTTGCCTGAGTTGGCAGAGTCGATTCTCGTCAAGTCTGGTGGTACTGCTGTTGTACATCAGCATTCTTATGTAGATAGGCAACAATCTGATGATATCGCGAACAACGAATTTAGGAGTACATTTCATGATGCCATCACAGTTGAAAAAGATAATAGAGCATCTGGTGCTGACGCATCAGAAAGTCAACCACAACTGATAAAACAATCTGCAATAACGCAATCTGCATCCCTGCATGAATCTACAAATGATATTCCAAATGATAAAAGTCAGAAGAACAACACTGTGGAAGAACAAATAGCAAACTACGACGACGAAGAAGATCAAAATCAACATTTACCCGAGGGAAGTGCCGTTCCATCCACACGCATATCTAGAGCATTTGGATTTGCTTCTCTCGGTGCAGGATTGGCCCTTGGAACAGCTGCTGAATTTGCTCGACGAACTTTGGGAGGATCATCTTCCAACAATAATGGCAACCTCGTCCTATCCAACGATGCCAACGCACAGCGTCTTTCGGACTCTTTGAGACGAATGCGTGGAGCGGCCATGAAACTAGGACAAATGCTGAGTATTCAAGATGAAAGTATTGCTCCTCCGGCACTAACCAATGCTCTAGCGCAGGTAAGGAAGGGAGCCGAAGCAATGCCAACTCATCAATTGATGCAGCAATTAAATGAGCAATGGGGTGATCAAGATGAATGGAAAGATCGAATAGATGTTGAAGAACGACCATTTGCAGCGGCTTCCATTGGTCAGGTACATCGCGGTACATTGTTAACAACTGATGATCAAAAGAAAGTAGCTGTCAAGGTGCAATATCCAGGTGTGGCAAATTCAATCGAGTCAGATCTATCTAACTTATCAATGCTTGTCAAGGCAAGTGGATTGTCACCACCCGGGTTGTTCCTTGACAATGTCATTCGAGTAGGTAGAGAAGAACTCAAAGTAGAATGCGACTATAAACGTGAGGCTGTGAGCTACCATCGATTCCAACAGCTTATTTCATCAGATCCAGGATTGGTGGCAGATAGATTTGTTGTGCCCGGTGTGATTGAAGAGTTTAGCACAGATAGAATTCTAGTGACGGAATATGTCCGAGGAGGGACAATCGACCAAGTAATTGACCTTGATCAAGATGAACGCAACCGCATTGGAAAAGCAATATTACGTCTCACGATGCTTGAATTATTCGTGTGGAGGTTCATGCAGACCGATCCTAACTGGGGCAATTTCCTCTATGACGTACGAACTAGGACAACTTATCTCATAGACTTTGGTGCAGCACGTGATTACGATGAGGAATTTGTACGTGGATACCTGAACATTGTCAAGGCAAATGCTGATCAAGACGAAAAGGCTCTTTTTGATGAATCAATCCGCATGGGATTTTTGACAGGCGAGGAAAATTCCATGATGTTGGAAGCTCACAAGATGTCAGGGTATTGTTTGGGAGAACCATTCCAGAGTTATGAACCATACAACTTCAAAGAATCAAGAATCACTTCTAGAATATCAGAACATGGTGCAGTGTTCTTGAAACATAGACTGACTCCACCACCAGAGGAGGTTTACACTCTTCATCGGAAGCTGGCTGGTGCTTACAACTTGTGTATCAAAATAGGTGCCATCATTTCTTGTCGAGATTTGCTTGATGAAGTTATCGAGCACGTTGAGTTGAAAGATAGATCTTAATAATAACAAAGCCATTGGTGTTGCTGCTTGCTGGCCCTCTCAATCACAGGCAGTGCCTTTGCTTTCTGGTTCCCTCCCACTGCATGCTGAGCGAGATCTGAGTGGTGAGTGGTGTCCCACCTTCTCTAGCCTCTAGCTTCCTTTTTGATGTGTTGTGGCAACGCAACTATGCTATGTACAATAACGCAACATCTAACAGTGCAGTGCAGTGAATTGTTGCAGTGGATAGGTGGATTGGCTTTGTGCTGCAGCAGTTGCAGGGGGGAAATCGCGTAATTGGACCAGACGATGAGTGCTGTTGCGCAAGAGGATACCTCCAAGATTCCGTCGGCCAAGGAGGAGGATGGTGAAGACAATCTACTTCTGAGCCACGTGGTCCCTCCATCTCATATTTTATCTGACGGTCGCTTCGTACGTCTTCCTCCCCCAACTGCGCACGAGCACTCTGCATTTTTTGAACGAGCTGTTGCAGCACAGCGTCTCATTTCTGGTGATGACGATGAGGTGGGGAAGAAAAGATCGAAACGACGACAAAGTAGTGATGATGACAACATCGACAATCCCTCAGGAAAGGATGGGGCGAAGAAGGCAAAGAAGGCGGACGCTGCGTTTATTCACCCTCTTGCTATAGCGTCTGCAAGACTACGTGCAAAGGGATCTGATGAGCTAAGTAAAGCAATCAATCTGGGCGGTCTCGTGATGGGTGGAGAATATTTTGGCTTAACCAACGTTGTGAATCAACGAGTGAATAATAGCAATACTTCATCAGGTGCGGGGGGTGAAACTAGGAAGGATGGCAGTGCGAAAGATTCCTCTGGTGCTGCTGCAGTGGATGGGTTAGTTGATGAATATATCCAACTTGATCAACGGCTGCGTTCAAATTATGTGTTACAACAAAGACAATCTCAATATGACAGTGCGGTTACAGTTTTGAGTAGACACGAACGGCGGCTTTCCGCTTCATTATCTGTGCGACGCATTCTTGATGCTAGGCTGAGGGCACTGCGGAAACGATGGCGTCTTGTGGCGCCTGAGCATGGTACCAGAACAGTTGGGCCTGTTCGTCCGAGAGAAGTAGTGGCGGTAGATGTGGAAGTGTATGATCGTGACCGGTTAGGCGGAGGAAACCGAGCAGTAGATGATCCAACAGCACAGGCACTTAGCCAACTTGGTCGCATCGCAAGACGCGTTCCTCGCTTTGCCACAATGGAATTAGACGACGATTACGATGTCACTGATAATATCAAATCTCTTCGAAGTGACATTGGAGATGTACTGTGTCATCTAAAAAGAGAAGACGATGAAGATAATAACACATCATCAGCCATGGAAGTGGAAACTACCGATAAAGGAAAAGAAAATGGAGGAGTATGTATGACCAAGGCAGAACCTTTTGCAATTGCTGACCCAACACTTGGTAAAATTGATGTCGACTTCGACCCAGATAAAGTTCCGTTGCTCACGCTATCGTTGGAGATCGAAAAATCGTCAACAGGATTCGTGCAGCGTGCCTCTTTGTCGTCGTCATTTTTTGAAGTCCAACGTTCAATCAGGTGATAGTGTACACCTTCATCCGGATGAACGTGTCATAGAAGCTCTTCAGCACTCGTTATTCTGCGCATCTCTCTTCGAGTCGATGAGAGCTGAAATTATACCGCCTTCTGCAGGTCTAGTTGGCACCCCTGTATCGTCACAAAAACATCAGAAGCCAGTTGCCTGGTTATCAAGTGAAATGGAGGAATCATTTTTGCCTTCGATATCTGAGATGGTAGGGCAGGAAACGATGCGAAGTGGGGAGACTCTACTGCTCTCTGTAATTCATTGCCATGAAGGAGAGGTGAAAGTTCAGCTGGACGATGAATATTCTCTTACTGTGAAACTAATAGAAGCTGGCACGGCATCTGCCGCAGCAAACAATGATAGCGGAACAAATGGGGAACAGAACGGAAAATTGAATGGGGCTGACAGTGGTTCTCAGAGTACTAATCAACTCAAAACCCTCTGTAGAACGCTCTTACTCCACTCCCAATCTTTATATCATGACCACTGTATAAAAACAAGGGCACAGCAGTCGACGACTGAAGTGAAAACAGAAAGCAAACTTGCCCCTGGCTTGACAAGAAAGAAAACAGCAACATCGCCTTCACCTCACATTTTGCAAAGTTGTGTG
Source organism: Skeletonema costatum (assembly GCA_018806925.1). Lineage (NCBI taxonomy): Eukaryota > Bacillariophyta > Thalassiosirophyceae > Thalassiosirales > Thalassiosiraceae > Skeletonema > Skeletonema costatum. Next base: position 176,976 of record JAHBBA010001256.1, read on the forward strand.
GGACTAGGATGTAAGCTCATCTTCGAAAGAAAAGTACGAATGGTACTTAACGTGAGTTGCGAAATATTCAAATTGGAGTGTGTACATTTGTCGTTGTATATTTGATGCGTTTACTGATCATAAAGCGTTTCACTTTTTAACAGCGGATATCTGACTGGCTTGCTCAAGACATGAAGTGCGAAGAAACAGTTGAGGTTGAATGGCTCCCTACAACTGTCTTTGGTACTCATTCATGCTTTGTCATACTTTTCCGTCGTCTATGCCTTGATGTCAGAGTAGATGCCGACGAAGTTCGGGTCACACAAACATCTGAAAATGGGGAGTTCAAAAGTGTCAAGTTTGAGTCCGACTTCGAGCTGGAATACTTTCTGAAGAAACATATGAGTATTCAACTGAGAAAAAGGTGATTTTGTTTGAATTGCAAGTAACTCAACATTGCAAGTATAACACAAAGCTATTAAGAGAATAAAAGAAACAAATACAGGTATTGACTTACTTCAATATCATTAATCGAAATTGACGCGAAAAATAACCAAACGAATATGGTAGTAAAAAGGTAAATGAGCATCTGTAAATATTTCATCCATGCTACAGTCGCTGAAATGATGAGGTTCCATGAGAAGACGTTTGGAAAAAATGGCATACAAAGATATATACCATAGAGGACAAACTGACAACAGAGATGAAGGGGGAACTCCCAGGTGGTCTCATGAGGTCGCCTACGACGTTGTAGCGACGCCGATTCGACCAACAAATACTTGAGCCGTGAAAAAGATACTTATATATTATCATGGCCAACTATAATGGGTCACTAGAAGCTGTTGATTGTGTGTAACTTGGCCTCCGGGCATTACACGTCTTTCCCAACGAATGAACTTACGAGTTCTCGGGCAGTGTTCGTGCAACCCCTAGGCGCTTGCTGTTATAGAAATAAATGACTATGATAAACCCCACACGTAAGATCCAACTAGCCAACCCTTTTATGCACTGTCCTCAATAGACGAATGCGATCCCACCTCGGACGCGTCCTCAGATACAACAGAAGAGGCTACCTCTTCACTCTCCAAGTCCGCATTAATCAGCTGATCCCACCACCACCGGCGGGAGCTGGTACCGCGTCGTCTCTCACCATTCCAACAAAGTTCGAAGATCGAGCTTCTATACTATCAAGGCCAACTATTATGGGTCACTAGAAGCTGTTGATTGTCATATTCACAGCGTGAGATACGATATGGTGCTAGAGTAGCGCTGACTGCCGTCCCAAATTGGGCCTCATCAGGTCACCTACGACGTTGTAGCGACGCCGATACGTCCAACAACTGCTTGAGCCGTGCAAAAGTCGCTTCTATACTATCAATGCCAACTATAATGGGTCACTAGAAGCTGTTGATTGCTATACTCACAGCGTGAGATACGATATGGTGCTAGAGTAGCGCTGACTGCCGTCCCAAATTGGCCTCATCAGGTCACCTACGACGTTGTAGCGACGCCGATACGTCCAACAAATGCTTGAGCCGTGCAAAAGACGCTTCTATCCTATCAAGGCCAACTATTATGGGTCACTAGAAGCTGTTGATTGTCATATTCACAGCGTTACATACGATATGGCCGTCAACAGAGGAACTTGGCCGTCTCAGATGACTTCATCAGGTCACCTACGACGTTGTAGCGACACCGGTACGTCTAACAACTGCTTGAGCCGTGCAAAAGTCGCTTCTATACTATCAAGGCCAACTATTATGGGTCACTAGAAGCTGTTGATTGTCATATTCACAGCGTTAGATACGATATGGCCGTCAACAGAGGAACTTGGCCGTCTCAGATGACTTCATCAGGTCACCTACGACGTTGTAGCGACACCGGTACGTCTAACAACTGCTTGAGCCGTGCAAAAGACGCTTCTATACTATCAAGGCCAACTATAATGGGTCACTAGAAGCTGTGGATTGTCATACTAACAGCGTGAGATACGATATGGCCGTCAACAGAGGAACTTGGCCGTCTCAGATGACTTCATCAGGTCACCTACGACGTTGTAGCGACACCGGTACGTCTAACAACTGCTTGAGCCGTGCAAAAGACGCTTCTATACTATCAAGGCCAACTATAATGGGTCACTAGAAGCTGTTGATTGTCATATTCACAGCGTGAGATACGATATGGCCGTCAACAGAGGAACTTGGCCGTCTCAGATGACTTCATCAGGTCACCTACGACGTTGTAGCGACACCGGTACGTCTAACAACTGCTTGAGCCGTGCAAAAGACGCTTCTATACTATCAAGGCCAACTATAATGGGTCACTAGAAGCTGTGGATTGTCATACTAACAGCGTGAGATACGATATGGCCGTCAACAGAGGAACTTGGCCGTCTCAGATGACTTCATCAGGTCACCTACGACGTTGTAGCGACACCGGTACGTCTAACAACTGCTTGAGCCGTGCAAAAGACGCTTCTATACTATCAAGGCCAACTATAATGGGTCACTAGAAGCTGTTGATTGTCATATTCACAGCGTGAGATACGATATGGCCGTCAACAGAGGAACTTGGCCGTCTCAGATGACTTCATCAGGTCACCTACGACGTTGTAGCGACACCGATACGTCTAACAACTGCTTGAGCCGTGCAAAAGTCGCTTCTATACTATCAATGCCAACTATTATGGGTCACTAGAAGCTGTTGATTGTCATATTCACAGCGTTAGATACGATATGGCCGTCAACAGAGGAACTTGGCCGTCTCAGATGACTTCATCAGGTCACCTACGACGTTGTAGCGACACCGGTACGTCTAACAACTGCTTGAGCCGTGCAAAAGACGCTTCTATACTATCAAGGCCAACTATAATGGGTCACTAGAAGCTGTTGATTGTCATATTCACAGCGTGAGATACGATATGGCCGTCAACAGAGGAACTTGGCCGTCTCAGATGACTTCATCAGGTCACCTACGACGTTGTAGCGACACCGGTACGTCTAACAACTGCTTGAGGCCGTGCAAAAGACGCTTCTATACTATCAAGGCCAACTATAATGGGTCACTAGAAGCTGTGGATTGCATACTCACAGCGTGAGATACGATATGGCCGTCAACAGAGGAACTTGGCCGTCTCAGATGACTTCATCAGGTCACCTACGACGTTGTAGCGACACCGATACGTCTAACAACTGCTTGAGCCGTCAAAAGACGCTTCTATACTATCAAGGCCAACTATTATGGGTCACTAGAAGCTGTTGATTGTCATATTCACAGCGTGAGATACGATATGGCCGTCAACAGAGCGAACTTGGCCGTCTCAGATGGACTTCATCAGGTCACCTACGACGTTGTAGCGACACCGGTACGTCTAACAACTGCTTGAGCCGTGCAAAAGTCGCTTCTATACTATCAATGCCAACTATTATGGGTCACTAGAAGCTGTTGATTGTCATATTCACAGCGTTACATATGATATGGCCGTCAACAGAGGAACTTGGCCGTCTAAGATGACTTCATCAGGTCACCTACGACGTTGTAGCGACGCCGATACGTCTAACAACTGCTTGAGCCGTGCAAAAGACGCTTCTATACTATCAAGGCCAACTATAATGGGTCACTAGAAGCTGTTGATTGTCATATTCACAGCGTGAGATACGATATGGCCGTCAACAGAGGAACTTGGCCGTCTCAGATGACTTCATCAGGTCACCTACGACGTTGTAGCGACACCGGTACGTCTAACAACTGCTTGAGCCGTGCAAAAGTCGCTTCTATACTATCAAGGCCAACTATAATGGGTCACTAGAAGCTGTTGATTGACATACTCACAGCGTGAGATACGATATGGCCGTCAACAGAGGAACTTGGCCGTCTCAGATGACTTCATCAGGTCACCTACGACGTTGTAGCGACACCGATACGTCTAACAACTGCTTGAGCCGATCAAAAGACGCTTCTATACTATCAAGGCCAACTATAATGGGTCACTAGAAGCTGTTGATTGTCATATTCACAGCGTGAGATACGATATGGTCGCTAGAGAGCGCTGACTGCCGTCCCAAATTGGCCTCATCAGGTCACCTACGACGTTGTAGCGACGCCGATACGTCCAACAACTGCTTGAGCCGTGCAAAAGTCGCTTCTATACTATCAAGGCCAACTATTATGGGTCACTAGAAGCTGTTGATTGTCATATTCACAGCGTTACATACGATATGGCCGTCAACAGAGGAACTTGGCCGTCTCAGATGACTTCATCAGGTCACCTACGACGTTGTAGCGACACCGGTACGTCTAACAACTGCTTGAGCCGTGCAAAAGACGCTTCTATACTATCAAGGCCAACTATAATGGGTCACTAGAAGCTGTTGATTGTCATATTCACAGCGTGAGATACGATATGGCCGTCAACAGAGGAACTTGGCCGTCTCAGATGACTTCATCAGGTCACCTACGACGTTGTAGCGACGCCGATACGTCTAACAACTGCTTGAGCCGTGCAAACGTCGCTTCTATACTATCAAGGCCAACTATAATGGGTCACTAGAAGCTGTTGATTCCTGTACTCACAGTGTTATATACGATATGGCCGTCAACAGAGGAACTTGGCCGTCTAAGATGACTTCATCAGGTCACCTACGACGTTGTAGCGACACCGATACGTCTAACAACTGCTTGAGCCGATCAAAAGACGCTTCTATACTATCAAGGCCAACTATAATGGGTCACTAGAAGCTGTTGATTGTCATATTCACAGCGTGAGATACGATATGGTGCTAGAGTAGCGCTGACTGCCGTCCCAAATTGGGCCTCATCAGGTCACCTACGACGTTGTAGCGACGCCGATACGTCCAACAAATGCTTGAGCCGTGCAAAAGTCGCTTCTATACTATCAAGGCCAACTATTATGGGTCACTAGAAGCTGTTGATTGTCATATTCACAGCGTTACATACGATATGGCCGTCAACAGAGGAACTTGGCCGTCTCAGATGACTTCATCAGGTCACCTACGACGTTGTAGCGACGCCGATACGTCTAACAACTGCTTGAGCCGTGCAAAAGACGCTTCTATACTATCAAGGCCAACTATTATGGGTCACTAGAAGCTGTTGATTGCTATACTCACAGCGTTATATACGATATGGTGCTAGAGTAGAGCTGACTGCCGTCCCAAATTGGGCCTCATCAGGTGCCTCATCAGGTCACCTACGACGTTGTAGCGACGCCGATACGTCTAACAACTGCTTGAGCCGTGCAAAAGTCGCTTCTATACTATCAATGCCAACTATTATGGGTCACTAGAAGCTGTTGATTCCTGTACTCACAGTGTTATATACTATATGGCCGTCAACAGAGGAACTTGGCCGTCTCAGATGACCTCATCAGGTCACCTACGACGTTGTAGCGACACCGATACGTTTAACTAATACCTGAGCCGTGCAAAAGACGCTTCTATACTATCAAGGCCAACTATAATGGGTCACTAGAAGCTGTGGATTGTCATACTAACAGCGTGAGATACGATATGGCCGTCAACAGAGGAACTTGGCCGTCTCAGATGACTTCATCAGGTCACCTACGACGTTGTAGCGACACCGGTACGTCTAACAACTGCTTGAGCCGTGCAAAAGACGCTTCTATACTATCAAGGCCAACTATAATGGGTCACTAGAAGCTGTTGATTGTCATATTCACAGCGTGAGATACGATATGGCCGTCAACAGAGGAACTTGGCCGTCTCAGATGACTTCATCAGGTCACCTACGACGTTGTAGCGACACCGGTACGTCTAACAACTGCTTGAGCCGTGCAAAAGACGCTTCTATACTATCAAGGCCAACTATAATGGGTCACTAGAAGCTGTTGATTGCATACTCACAGCGTGAGATACGATATGGCCGTCAACAGAGGAACTTGGCCGTCTCAGATGACTTCATCAGGTCACCTACGACGTTGTAGCGACACCGATACGTCTAACAACTGCTTGAGCCGTGCAAAAGACGCTTCTATACTATCAAGGCCAACTATAATGGGTCACTAGAAGCTGTTGATTGTCATATTCACAGCGTGAGATACGATATGGTGCTAGAGTAGCGCTGACTGGCCGTCCCAAATTGGGCCTCATCAGGTCACCTACGACGTTGTAGCGACGCCGATACGTCCAACAAATGCTTGAGCCGTGCAAAAGTCGCTTCTATACTATCAATGCCAACTATTATGGGTCACTAGAAGCTGTTGATTGTCATATTCACAGCGTTACATACGATATGGCCGTCAACAGAGGAACTTGGCCGTCTCAGATGACTTCATCAGGTCACCTACGACGTTGTAGCGACACCGGTACGTCTAACAACTGCTTGAGCCGTGCAAAAGACGCTTCTATACTATCAAGGCCAACTATTATGGGTCACTAGAAGCTGTTGATTGCTATACTCACAGCGTTATATACGATATGGTGCTAGAGTAGAGCTGACTGCCGTCCCAAATTGGGCCTCATCAGGTGCCTCATCAGGTCACCTACGACGTTGTAGCGACGCCGATACGTCTAACAACTGCTTGAGCCGTGCAAAAGTCGCTTCTATACTATCAATGCCAACTATTATGGGTCACTAGAAGCTGTTGATTCCTGTACTCACAGTGTTATATACTATATGGCCGTCAACAGAGGAACTTGGCCGTCTCAGATGACCTCATCAGGTCACCTACGACGTTGTAGCGACACCGATATGTTTAACTAATACCTGAGCCGTGCAAAAGACGCTTCTATACTATCAAGGCCAACTATTATGGGTCACTAGAAGCTGTGGATTGTCATACTAACAGCGTGAGATACGATATGGCCGTCAACAGAGGAACTTGGCCGTCTCAGATGGACTTCATCAGGTCACCTACGACGTTGTAGCGACACCGGTACGTCTAACAACTGCTTGAGCCGTGCAAAAGACGCTTCTATACTATCAAGGCCAACTATAATGGGTCACTAGAAGCTGTTGATTGTCATATTCACAGCGTGACATACGATATGGCCGTCAACAGAGGAACTTGGCCGTCTCAGATGACTTCATCAGGTCACCTACGACGTTGTAGCGACACCGGTACGTCTAACAACTGCTTGGGCCGTGCAAAAGACGCTTCTATACTATCAAGGCCAACTATTATGGGTCACTAGAAGCTGTTGATTGCTATACTCACAGCGTTATATACGATATGGTGCTAGAGTAGAGCTGACTGCCGTCCCAAATTGGGCCTCATCAGGTGCCTCATCAGGTCACCTACGACGTTGTAGCGACGCCGATACGTCTAACAACTGCTTGAGCCGTGCAAAAGTCGCTTCTATACTATCAATGCCAACTATTATGGGTCACTAGAAGCTGTTGATTCCTGTACTCACAGTGTTATATACTATATGGCCGTCAACAGAGGAACTTGGCCGTCTCAGATGACCTCATCAGGTCACCTACGACGTTGTAGCGACACCGATATGTTTAACTAATACCTGAGCCGTGCAAAAGACGCTTCTATACTATCAAGGCCAACTATTATGGGTCACTAGAAGCTGTGGATTGTCATACTAACAGCGTGAGATACGATATGGCCGTCAACAGAGGAACTTGGCCGTCTCAGATGACTTCATCAGGTCACCTACGACGTTGTAGCGACACCGGTACGTCTAACAACTGCTTGAGCCGTGCAAAAGACGCTTCTATACTATCAAGGCCAACTATAATGGGTCACTAGAAGCTGTTGATTGTCATATTCACAGCGTGAGATACGATATGGCCGTCAACAGAGGAACTTGGCCGTCTCAGATGACTTCATCAGGTCACCTACGACGTTGTAGCGACACCGGTACGTCTAACAACTGCTTGGGCCGTGCAAAAGACGCTTCTATACTATCAAGGCCAACTATAATGGGTCACTAGAAGCTGTTGATTGCTATACTCACAGCGTTATATACGATATGGTGCTAGAGTAGAGCTGACTGCCGTCCCAAATTGGGCCTCATCAGGTGCCTCATCAGGTCACCTACGACGTTGTAGCGACGCCGATACGTCTAACAACTGCTTGAGCCGTGCAAAAGACGCTTCTATACTATCAATGCCAACTATTATGGGTCACTAGAAGCTGTTGATTCCTGTACTCACAGTGTTATATACTATATGGCCGTCAACAGAGGAACTTGGCCGTCTCAGATGACCTCATCAGGTCACCTACGACGTTGTAGCGACACCGATATGTTTAACTAATACCTGAGCCGTGCAAAAGACGCTTCTATACTATCAAGGCCAACTATTATGGGTCACTAGAAGCTGTGGATTGTCATACTAACAGCGTGAGATACGATATGGCCGTCAACAGAGGAACTTGGCCGTCTCAGATGACTTCATCAGGTCACCTACGACGTTGTAGCGACACCGGTACGTCTAACAACTGCTTGAGCCGTGCAAAAGACGCTTCTATACTATCAAGGCCAACTATAATGGGTCACTAGAAGCTGTTGATTGTCATATTCACAGCGTGAGATACGATATGGCCGTCAACAGAGGAACTTGGCCGTCTCAGATGACTTCATCAGGTCACCTACGACGTTGTAGCGACACCGGTACGTCTAACAACTGCTTGGGCCGTGCAAAAGACGCTTCTATACTATCAAGGCCAACTATTATGGGTCACTAGAAGCTGTTGATTGCTATACTCACAGCGTTATATACGATATGGTGCTAGAGTAGAGCTGACTGCCGTCCCAAATTGGGCCTCATCAGGTGCCTCATCAGGTCACCTACGACGTTGTAGCGACGCCGATACGTCTAACAACTGCTTGAGCCGTGCAAAAGTCGCTTCTATACTATCAATGCCAACTATTATGGGTCACTAGAAGCTGTTGATTCCTGTACTCACAGTGTTATATACTATATGGCCGTCAACAGAGGAACTTGGCCGTCTCAGATGACCTCATCAGGTCACCTACGACGTTGTAGCGACACCGATATGTTTAACTAATACCTGAGCCGTGCAAAAGACGCTTCTATACTATCAAGGCCAACTATTATGGGTCACTAGAAGCTGTGGATTGTCATACTAACAGCGTGAGATACGATATGGCCGTCAACAGAGGAACTTGGCCGTC